>VXAC01005768.1:254774-274680 GCA_013399225.1 Rhipidura dahli | reverse complement strand
AAAAAAACAAACAAAACAAAAAACCACCAACCAAAACAAAAAAAAATTAACCAAAAGGAAAATAAAACAAAAAAAAAAAAACCAAAACAAACAAAAAAAAGGAAAACAAAAAAAATCCAAACCACAGTACTGCCCTCTATTTCAAAAGGTAACTCCTGATCTTTTTGGTTAAAGTAATACTTAGACCAATCATTCAGTTTTCTTGCTTGATAAAGTGTGACTGGGGAAATGGAGGGAGGGGGGCAGGGGAGGAGAAAAAAGAAACCCAAAACAAACAAAAAACAAAAACAAAAAACCAAACCAAAACAAAAAAAAAAAACAAAANAAACCAAAACAAAAAAAAAAAAACAAAAAAAAAAAAAACCAAAAAAAAGCACACAGACATCAACTATTCACCTTGATGAAAGTCTCAATACAGCTATGGAAAGCCTAAGTATTTATTCTCTTACAGTACACTGGGTGCCGGCTGCAAAAAGAACAAAAAAAATGTATCCACTTCAGGCACAACTTCTTTCTTTTTAAATTTAAATCAGTAAAAGAAACTGGGTTTAGAAGCTGCAGTGTTCTAAGCAGCAGCAGATTTGTGCATTGTTTTAAATATATTTAAATTACCACACTGATGGCACACCTCAGCCTTATGAAATTCTGCACTGTCTGTTCCAGAACACTACAAAATCCACCGACCCTGGGAGAGACTTTGCACTGAGCTCAAGGACTGGCTAAAGGAGTCAAGTTAAATGAACTGGGAAAACACTGTAACATTTGGCCATCAACTCAAGGTATCTGAATGTTTGTGGAAATCTGATATAAACTGAACCTATTCCACCCTCACATGGTCCTCAGAATTTGAGCAGAGTGAGCTGAAGTGAGTCTTCCCTTCCACTTGGGAGGGAAGATAATGCAACTGAGCACTAAGGCATAATAAACCTTGGCCAAAAACAAGGATAAAGCATAATAACTGTAGTGCAGAATTCCACAAGGTCTGCCCGAGCAGAGCTGTCTATGTTTACTCACAGAGGCAATGGAGATTGCAGTTACCAGTTGCGTTAAATGCACCATTCAAAACAAGCTTCTAAAATGTGATACTATAAGGCGCCACCTTAAAGTTCTCCAGAATGCAACTGTGCAGAAATTTAAAATGGTTTCGTAAATTTAATTTTAAACATAACATGAGAAGGTGTTAAAACTGGTGGAATAGCTTCTGAGAATTTGGAGGAAGGGATGAACAGGGAGATATTCAGTACCCTTCGCCAGCCCCACCGCGCGGCCCAACGTCGCCGTGGGGTTGGGATCAGTCTATAACACCAGCCTGGCGGATCTTTCTCTCTGCACCAAATCCCTGCAAGGAAAACAGAACAAACTTTTAGCTCCAGCACCATAGAATCATGAAATAATTTAGACTGGAAAAGGGCTTTAAGATCGTCAAGTCCATCTGTGAACCAGGCACTGCCACTGGGCTTTGAGGCAGGGCCTGATCTGTTCCACCCAAGCAGCACCTTTCTAATTAGTCATGTTTGTCTTCAGAAACAGAGCCAGCAATAAAACAGGTTCTGTGGGGTGTTCTTTGTAGTCCAAAACGCTTCAGAGATTCCAGACACTTCTCTCCTCTTGCTTATCAAGAGGCGGCACAACTTTGTGTGAAAGCCATGTCTGGGTAAATGGATTTCACTTGCTGCCTCTGAGATTTATAAATGAAAAGCAAACTACGACAGCCAAGACAAATCAAGACAGAAAGGCTCCATCACAGGCAGCAGTGGGTTGCTTCTCTCCTGCGTGCTCCTCTGCAACCACAGCACACATCACTGACACAGGGCACAGCGCTGTTCACAACAATCCACCCTCACACAGCAGGCCAGGAGTCCACTACAGAACGGATGCAGACCCTGGCAGCCCAGCTCAGGCCCCTGGCAGAGGCAGCAGTGCTGTGTCAGCCCGGCCCAGCAGCCCCTGCAGTGGGTGCTGCTGCCCTGGCTGTCTGTACCTTTGAGTTGTCGGGGCCCCGGGGCTGGCGGAGCACCGTGAGCCGCGGGGCGTTGGCGTCGTCCAGGTTGATGCTCTTTAAACGGTTCACGAGTCTGTCGGGACGCGGAGCAGCCACGGCCTTGGCGCCTTCGCTGCAAGAGAGCACACACAGGGCACTGTCACCTCCCCGAGCTGGGCAAGGCACCCCAGGCTTGTGTAGTCCTTGACTGCAGTCATGTGCAGCAGCCAGAGACTGCAGAATTGATGCTGTGTGACCTGGCTGACAGCCTGTCCCTGCCCCAAACCTCACTCTCCACACAAGCCTCTGCAACAGCAGGAGCTCAGTGCTCTCCAGAGGGTGTTCTTTAGGCAGCAGAGGAGTTGTATTTACTCTCATCACACCTAACCAGTGTTTCTTACATTTCTATTGCCCAGAGAAGCTGTGGCTGCCAATCCCTGGGATTGGGCCAGGTTGGACAGGGCTTGGAGCAAACGTGGGATGGTGCAAGGTGTTCCTGCCCATGGCACAGGTAGAATGAGATGGTTTTTAATTTCCCCTCCAAACCAACCCATTCTGTGATTATACTACAATAATAAAGGCTTGCAAGTTGCCAGTATATCATGGCAGAGCATCAACATCTCTGACGATGATGGGAACACAGAATTTTGAGACAAAATCATCAGCTTTCTGTTACTGCTGAAGTGCTATCTCAAGCTTAAAACAAAATACACATGATGCAATTTTCTTCAAGTGTGTAAACAGCTAAAAATACCCCAAACCCATGACTTGTACGAAATGCCATGCCAAAAAGACCAGTCTCTAACAACATGAGTTTTCTATTTAAAAATTAAAGCTGCTCTTCAAGAATTGGTGGCAGCACTGTGGAATGTGTTGGCCAGAGGCCAGCACCCACACAGGAAAACCATCAGTTTCCTTATCGTTAACTTCTACTTGCAAGGCTGTATCCAAATTCCTGCTACAGGGGGAGTTTAAGAATAGATTAAAAAGAGAACAAGCCATCTGTAATCAGGAAGAGCTGGAGCACTGCTGCTGCCTGCACTGGATCCTGCCTAGGAGCTGGAAACTCTCACGTGTGGCTCTCCCTGAAGCCAGCTGGAATCCAGAGCTCCTGTTCCAGGAACGTCCAGCTCAGGCAGACACAGCCTGCAGGGCTCTGCTGGGATGCAGACACCGTGCCAGGGTCAATCCCTTCAACCCCAAAGCCTCACCAGACACGCCACACGTTACAGGCACTGCATTTTCCTGTGCGCTGGTTCAGGATTACGGAGAACTCCACTTCATCCCCAGCCTGGAGCTCCACTCCATCCTGGACTTCTTTGACATGGAAGAAGAGCTTTTTGCTGTCACCAACTTCATAGTTAATGAAACCAAACTGAAAAGCAACACGTCACAAGGTTACTGATTTGCTCTGCATCCAGACAGATGCAGTAACTCACTGCAGTTTATTAAATAAAACTCCAAAACTGTGGTGCCTAACAGAAGTGGAAATGCAATTTCTACACTGATCAGAACATTCTGTCTGGAAACAACACTTCTGGAAATCCAAGCACTCTTTCTGGCATTGTAAAGTCACATTTAAATCCTAAATTCTATAGAACAAGTTCTGAAAACTGCCCAAGTCCTGGCAGCTGTGTTAAACAGAAAAGAGCAGTGCCCCAAGGTCTGAGACTATACCCTGAAGCCACACCACGCCATTTTTTGGCCTGTCACTGGGATAAGAAGCCATTTACTTCCATTTTCCATTCTACTCATGTATAAACCAGGAATACTCATCCAGCCTCTCCATAAATGACAGGAGATTAATGCTGTACATTATCTACAAAACCAGAAAGCATTTGCAGCATTTAACTTTTTAATCATTCCAAGAAGCAACAAGGGCAAAGATCAGCCTTTGCCATTTCAGGTGGGCTGTAATCACTGACTGCTTAATGCTGTGAAGAAGCTTCTTCCAGAAGCAGAGCATGTGCATGTTTTGTTTTCCTGAACACTTCTTTAACACCCTGTTCAGCAGAAACCAGTTAGAGCACTTTCTAGGACATCTCAAACCCAAATCTTCAGAATTAACTGCTGCCCAGCAGTTCTGATGTTTCAGCACCAAACCAGGCTCTGAGCTCACCTTTATTCAAGTCACACCAGAACCTGGCATAAGGCAGCACGTGGGTTACACACACCTGTTCCCTAGAGCTGGAGTCCAGAGCAGCCCATTTGGGCACAACTCCCTAAAATGCAGTGCTGAAGTGGTTCTCAGTTGCTCTGTGCCAGCTGGAGCAGTTATTTCCTATCAGAGTCACTCACCTGGTCCTTGACACACTCCACGGTGGCCCTGCGGAACGGGGTGATGTTCACAGCCATCGTCTGCCCGTTCTGACCCAGCACACACAGCTGGAACTTTACTGTCTCCCCCTTCTGCAGACAGTCACCTTTATTGGCCATGCCAACAATTCCAAATGGATAGACCTCTCCTTTCATCTCACCTGGGGGGGAATGTATAAGACAGAACTGAGAGGCCTTTCCCACCTGATTTCAGATTTCCAATATTACAAATGCTGCTTTTACAGTCAGTGTGGATACAGTTTGTAGTATGAATAAAAAAATATTCAACATCTCTATTTACAGTGTATTCAACTTGTGCACTTGTAAAGGAACACTTAAGAGGAACCAATCTTACCATCCTCCATGACTTCAATCATGCCCTGGTACTCTGTCTGTGTGGGATCTACACTCCTCAAGGGACGAATTACTTTACCAGAGTAAACAGTTGGATCAGCTTCTTCAGTGATACCATTAACTGAAAAGAGACAGAGTAGAAGAACAGGATGTTTTAATCATAGTTTATTTTAAAACTGATTTAAATAAGTGATTCAGATTGACCAGGAGTCAACATTTTGCACTGCACGACACCAAATCAAAATCACATTGACATTTCATACATGGAAGTAGAAAAATCTTCATCAAGAAACTTAGGGTCATGATTTGCTTTTCAAGCTTCAAAGTGTTTCACTTCTCTTTCCCTGCATTCCCTACTCTCTTTAATCATCCAATAATCCTGAAGTATGCATTCTCCCCACCCCCAAGTCCCTAATACCCTCCCACATCTGCCCTCCTCCTGCAACCTCTCCTCTGTGAGGTACAGCACAATTAGTGCAGGTACTGATCTGGCCAGTTCTGCCACTCAGCCTCTCCTTGTAACCCCCAAGAGAGGAGGGAAGAGGACACTAAAGATCCAAAGAATTGCTACTGTGCACAGAACTCTTGGTCTATGCTTGTCTCTGGAAACTCAGGCAGCAGCTTTGAGGAAACCAATGACCACCCCACACTAAGCCTCTTCTTGCTCTCAGCTCCAATTGTAAATGGATCATTAACAAACTTTAAACCTCAGCATGTGCCAATAGTCCTGTAGGCAGAAAGCACCAGGTAGAGCCTTACCTGCATGTGTTTTGTTCACTTTCTCTGCACTAACTTTGTTTCCTTTGCCTTTTGACAAGCTGTATTCCACAGTGTCTCCAAGTTCCAGGCTATCAATATCACCACAATATTCACTGCAGGAACAGAATAATAAACAGTTCTCCTTTGTTTACATGACAATAGTGATGCTCACTCAACATCCCCATCAGTTATCAGAAATTATTTAAATCCCTCAGCATTTCACAAGGAATCCTCATTCAGGAAAGTGGAACATTTCAAATACGTAACACAACTGGATTTCTTGGCCTGGGATTCAGAGGCAAAGAGCACCAGGACTGCTGACTAACACAAAAGCCTGAACCAGTCCAGCAGAGATGATAAATCAAACTGTAGCTGTCTAAGCATATATAAATATAAATCTATTCTGTGTGTGTGTAAAGTGCAAATGGGTTTGACACTCAACCCACCAAAACTCCACACCCTTCTACTCCCCCCAAACAGACACACAATCAAATAATAAAACTGTCATTCACCTGTAGTGGAAGAAGATCTCCTTATCATGATTGGCTGTTTCAATAAACCCAAAGTTATCTTTCAGGGCTGCCACGTAACCCAAGAGCCTCTTGGAGCTGTAGTTGCGTCCCAGCATCCTGACAGAAACAGCCATCTGCAGCCCAGTCCTCTTCACTTCACACACACAGAACTCAACCTGGTCAAGAGTTGTGCATCAATACCAGACAGAAGAATGCAAAGAAAACCATGACCACCAACAAAAAAACCCCAAACTAGCTAATTTGGAAGCTGTGTAGCTCTGCAGCAGTACCTGGGCTCTCCAGGAAAGTCATTTCCCAGTCACCACTTTCCCATAACCACATCAGCCACTGACATTCCTACATTCCAGGGAGCAGCATCACACCTGGGATACCTGCAAGGCAAGCCAGCCTCCAGCACTCAGCTTTTCACCCCTTCAACATGAGAATTGTTCTGTCCATGGGGACCACCTTTCCCTGCACTGCTCACCCGTGGCCCACAGTGGGATGTGCCTGGCTTCACTCCTTGTTTCACTTTTTAGAAACAATAACCAGTAACTAGAAAGGTTCCTGACAGTTTTGTTGCCCTTCCTGATCTCCAAGCTTTTTCCCTTTCCACTGTCTCTCAGGCTAATGTGCTCATGAGGGAATACTCTTCCTCTTCAATACCATCTTAGTTTCTATGCTCTTATTACGTTTAGTTAATTTCTTCTTGACAAGCAGTGTCCACTTAGTGATAAAGAGTCTTTCTTTAAAAAGCATCACTTACACAGTAAGACACTATTTTCATCTATAAATCACCAGGTTGGAGAGTATTTTTTACTTATACAGAAGATTGACCCATTTAAACACAGTATTCCAGGTAACATTACACAGATGCCTTGTCCTCCATTTGTTCCAAGTAAAGGCAAAGAGAAACTCACACCCCACAATGCCCAGAACAGTATTTCCCAATATTACACTTAATTATCTTGCCTTATCTCCTATCTGGGGATTAGTAGATCCTTCCACATCCTTGGCCTGGTAAGGAATGGTCAGTTTTACTCCACAGTCATCATACACAATTATTCCATCCTCAGCTTCCTGAAAACAAGAGGTCAGAATTCAGCAATCAGTGCCTCTTTATGAACAGTTTCCTTCACACAGCTCAAGCACTGCTCATTGGAGTCTCAGTGGTTTTACAGTAACTGCTCAAAAACACAACCAAACTCTGGGTAAGGAGCTTTAAATGATACCAGATAGTAATTTAAAAGGCAATGAAGTATTGCCACCAGTTCCAGGAAGCATTTATTGGAACTTTTAAGTATTCTGGTGTTGTTTGAAGCAGCATAACAAAACAGTAAGAGGTTCTCCCCGTGAAACTTTATCTTAAATAATTCTAACTAGAATCTTATGTAGGGGGAGGTAAAAAGAAACTCCCCATCAGGTTCCTGGGAATTATCCTCAAGAACAGTATCATCATTAGTGATTATTAACAATCCTTTTATTATCTTGTTCAGAGAAGTTAGTTTTCACTGACTGCTTTCATTAGCTGTAGTTCACATCTATACAGAATAAACAGTGCTTCAAACCCAGCTGAATTAGAGATTTTAATGAAGGAGCCTCAGTCTGTAATGGCAGGAATGCAGAACAGATATTCACAAGCAGAAGAGCAGCATTACCTTCTCTTTGCCTTTATTTGGGCTAGTGGCTTTGGCTGGAGTGGCTTCTTTGTCTATAGTGCCCACAAAACGATGCTCTGACTGGGTGTGGAAAGAAACTGTGCCCTTGGGAAGCTTTTTAATCCTGATGGCATGGTTCCTTTGGGCAGACAGCATATCCTGGAAAAGAAATCCATTAGGTTATAGACAGACTGTGCATCATTTCTTTAAATGCTGAGATTTTATAGGAGCATTAATCCCACTTACAGGAACGACGGTGAACTCTACTTCATCAGAAATATGGAGCTGATTTCCATCCATGATCTCACTGAAGTGGAAGAACATCCGAGCATCCCTGTCCACACACTTAATGAAGCCAAAGCCATCCCTCATTGCTGCAATCACACCCTGGAACAGCCAAACCAACAATTACAGTTTTATCCCTGGTATGTGACATCTGTCTGAAGCTGCTCCACAGGGCAGGAGTTGGCAGGAAAGCCTGAATCCTGGGAAAACACTTGGTTTAAAAAATGTCCTTCCTTGGAAACTCTGGTGCTCATGGCCTTGGTCAACCTGAAATGCAGTCAAGTTCTTCCCATCTCATTCCTGAAGTTAACTCATGACGAAGAGTGGAGAATATTAATTTAAGCCACTAACAAGGACTGAAGAACTTGCCAGTACCACTCCACAGAGAACACAATGGGGCAGCTCTACAAACCCTGTATCATCTATAGGAGTGCATAAATCATACAAACACACACTAAACATACAACTACCTATAAAAACAGGAAGTAAAAATCAGGGCTCAGACAGAAGTTTAAGAAAAAAACCATCAGATTTCCTGACACAAACAAAGGAATTATAAAGAAGCTGTTAAACAAGACTCCCACAGCCCCAGGGTGTGTGTTATGGGAACATACTCCCATGTGACACAGGAGTTTGGTGGCCTTCCTGATAAACAGAATATCCTGTCAAAAACTCCAAACCCTAGTACCAGATCCTGCCAGAATTCAGGTAGAATTCATTAATTCCCTTCAACCCAGTTATTACAGAGTTTAGCAAGTCTCAGGACAAGCCTCTGAATGACAGTGCAAAGGTACATTCTTCTCTTAAAACAGCTTTCACAAACTCCAGCAAACCAGCCAACCTTCCTTGAGGCTGCCAACAATTGTCACCCCAATGACAGCTCAACTCAGGCAGGCAGATGTGTGCAGCCAGAGCAGAAATATGAGAAGTCTGTAAGAGAGAAACCCAAAATCTCAAAGGTTGAAGTCAAAACACCTTGGGTTTTTTTAAAGCCAAGGGTCCCTAATTCACAGCACACTGATGTGACAACACTGTAATTGAACTCCAAATTGCAAAGGAAGGCAAAGTTATAGTCTAGCTGGAACAGAACCAACATTCCAAGTTATGGGAATGAAAGATATTCTGTAATACTCATTAGCACATCCATCTTAGTCCCTGTAATCCACAAAGAGTTTCTTGTATTGAGAGAACTCTGCTCTCTACCATCCTCCTGCTTGACCCTCAGACAGAGACTGGCCAAAAAACTTGAAATCCAAAAGCTGCTCACAGTCCCTCCTCCAATTATTTACACTTTTCACTACCTGAACTAGGATAGCACCAGGGTCTTCCAGTTTTCCTTAGGAACAGGAGTGTTTACCTACTTAGACTCAACTATGTGAATGCTAAACAATCAGTTCAAGACTACATTAATTCTGTCTGCTATAACCAGCCAGCAATCTCCTCCAAGAAAGCCAGTTAATGTCTAATTTCCTAATACAAATTCATTGATATGTTAACAAATAGTTGAGATTTTATTCTTCTAAGGCAAAGATGCAGAGCGTTAATTCTAAATTTTCTACTTTGTTTGCACTGCAGATCTGAGAGCTGGATTTCAGAGTAGGCAATGGAACACACAAGTGATTTTTGTACCTACTGTAGAAAACACACCCCCCCCACCTCATGTTCTACTTTCATTTCCCCTCGAGAATTAGAAATTTTTGGAGATGGATACTTGCCATTTCTCTAGTTTCATTGGTAAACTGGAAAGTGTTGGGGAGAACCTCAATGTTGGTGGCTCGTTCCAGTTTGTCGCGCCTGTCCGTGGAAATGTTGAATCGAACGTGGTCACTCTCCAGCAAGGTCACCTTGGATTTGGTGTCCTTGTCTCCAAAGGGAAGCTCTTTAGGAATCACAAAGTCCACTTTGATGCGGCCGGGTAATGGATCGCTCTGGGGACAGAAAACCCAGCGGGAAGGGTGAGTTCATCTGCAAGGCTCAGCACAGCTGCAAACAGCACAAGGGTTCCTGCCAAACCCTGCTGGACTCAGGCTCTGCTCCATTTCCACCACTCCTCATCTGGAACTTGCCAAATGCAAGGTGGCTTTTGGAGCTGTTGGTTGGCTAGAAGGTTTTTTAAGTGCCGCCCATGTCCTGCCAAAGGAATTCTCTATTTCAAGAGAGAATTTATAACCAAACTCATAACACATCTAAAAGGCAGGTTCTTTCTTACAAAGTCTCCAAAACACCCCAAACCTTCCCACACCAACAGAGATTCATCTAAAACATTAATGGAAGTGCTCATAAACACTTCTCCAAGTCCAACATTACAGCCCAAAAGCCTCATTAACAGCTAATGCTCACAAGAATCCACAGATCTGGCTTATCCTACCAAGTATTTTTCCCCTTTCCCCTATTCTTTTGCTTTAAGGATATGTTCTAACTCCACAAAATTTTACAGCAAGTATTTGAAACATTGAAGAAAACACACACTCCATCATGTACCACTACCCTAACTCTTCCTCTTTGGATTTAAAATTTTAAAAAGAGTAATCTTTACTCTGACATGATGCTTACGCAGCAAACAGGTACTGAGAAATGGGAACAACTCTTTGACTGGAAGTCACCACAATCAAACCAGCATTGCACAAATTCAAT
The DNA here is from genome assembly GCA_013399225.1 of Rhipidura dahli. NCBI lineage: Eukaryota > Metazoa > Chordata > Aves > Passeriformes > Rhipiduridae > Rhipidura > Rhipidura dahli. Next base: position 264,181 of record VXAC01005768.1, on the reverse strand, counting down.
TAACTACTGAAATTCACCTGGTTTTTGCTGGGTACTTTTGGAATTACTTTGGTTACAGTTCCTTCAAAATGTTCAATGCTGATATCTTCAAAAATGACAGTTCCTTGAGGCAGCAGTCTAACATCTGTTGCAACTTCTTTACCCTAAGAGCACAAAATCAGTCAAACACCCAAAGAGAAGACAGAGAGTAACAGACATTTCCCAGTGAACCTCAATGAACCTCCTCCCCCCTTTTTTAAAGCTGAGGAAAGCAGAGGGCTGGGCAGTTTATGCCCTTGGCTCCCGTTTTACTGGATTTCGTCTTACATTTCTGTCTTTGATTGTAAACTCCACATCATCACCAGGCTGTAAGGTTTCTAGGTCACCTTTAAATTCACTATAGTGAAAGAATATCTCCTTCACGACATCACCTCTCTCAATAAATCCAAAGGCTTCCTGTGAACAGAAAAAAAAGTGTTTAATTGTCCATTATTGGAACATACCAGTAAATCATTTAACAGGTTCTGTCAAACACAAAATAGACTTTGAATCCCAGTACAGCACTTACAAGTGTATACAACTGACTGCCACAATATATAAACAGAAATAAATGGAATTTGCTTTGTTAAGAAGGGCCTCAGAATCAAAGATGAGCTGTTTAAACCATTTCACACAACTTACACCCACAGGCTAAACTGTTAACAGCTCTTAAAAACTTCAATATTAGTTAGAACAGCACTCTTCAAAATGGCATTTCATTTTCAAATGAAACTTAAAATCACTTACTTTCATGGCACAGACTACTCCTTGACAGCGGGCTTGTTTCTTTTTTAATAGCATAATGTTACGAGCACTTACAGCACCAGTACTAGAGGAAAAAAAACAACAGCAAACTGTAAACTCAAAACTGAAACAAAAATTAAGACTCTATTTCATAAAATTGTTCTTGGAATAGGTATGAAATCTGCCTGACTACTAAAACAAAATATGAAGCAGGAAAAGAAATACCAACTTACTGTTTATTTGTATCAATTATAAAGTTTATTTTATCTCCTGTTTCCAGCTGTACATTTCCTTCAACATCCTCTGGGGTGTAAGTCAGGTAAAATACTTCCTGTAAATTAACATTAACTAAAGTTACTCTATTTGCAGAATAGTTATTTCATAGAAAGCTTAACACAATTTTAATACCAATATCTGCTTAATTTAGTGAGAAAATCAACAATAATAAACATGGCATGCAAAACATTCTTTTTCCATCGTGCTGTTTTGGTGAGTTTGTAACAAGCAGCTCAAGCTGAAAGGTTTTGTACATGGCCATCTTTAAAGGCCAGTTTATGAACTTTAGAAGTTCAAGATAAGGATACATGAACTTCATCAAGTTTAAAAGAGAACAACTATTTGGCTCTAGAAAGTTCTCCACAGATATAAGCAAGCAAACTGTCTAAATAACATTATTTTTTGTAGTAATTACCAAAGCATGCTTTTTTTTTTGGCCAAAACCTGCACAGTTCAGTGCAGTGTTAATTGTCTACATTAAATTGCGCTTTTTTTTGTCTTTTTTTTTTCTCATAGACCACAGTGAAGAGTTCAAGTAAAATACACAAGCTTTACCCCATTACGTTCGTAGCAAACACTCCCTGTTGGACTTTGACCCGGGGCAGCTGGAGATTTACTCTCTAAATTGTGAGGAACAGCACACACAACCTACCAGTCAAAAAAAAAAAAAAAATCCATTGCTAGTCATTTCACTAGTGGCATTGTTGAACACAAAATGAATCTCAGTATCTCTACTACACACTCAGCAGGGAATGCCACACTGCAGCTATTCAATCTCACATAACACCTCTTGGCTCTAAGAAGTGTTTGGAGCCAATTAAGAGCTCAGACTGAACCTCTGAATTTTTACCAGAACACACTGAAATATATTTCAGTGTAACTATACTGTAGGTAGTTAATACCATGCTAAATGAACTCAATTTTCTGTACTGGAATAAAGGATGGAAATGATGCAGGTATAGAAAATAGGCACTAACTTGTCCATTTATTCGTTCTTCAGGTAATATTTCTGGCTTTATCTTCACCAATTTAATAGCAATGGGTTTTCCAGTTCGGCGATCAGAAGACACTTCAAACTCAACATCATCTGCAATTCAACCAAACATTGCAATGTTGTCAGAGCCCCGTTTGGGATTGGGATTTTTTCACAAAAATCACTGAATGGCTGTGTTTAACAATTCACAGCTTGTAGCCAAACACAACCAAGTAGAATTTGAGTGCTTTTGTTACCATGGAAGGACACATGATTTGCAAATATTTTCTGGTTATTCTGCTTATTATCTCCTGTTGCTAATGAACTATTCTGGTGTAACTCCACAGTAACTCCCTCCCCCTGGCCTGCTCACTATAGAGCAGACTACATACTGAAGTTCAGACAACACAACAAAGGCCATTAAACAGTTTAGAAACTTCACTCTCACGGTAATTATCAGCATGAAGTTGCAGCCTCCTCATGCTGAAAAACACTTGCCCATCCGCAAACTAATTCTAAACAAAGAAATAGGGAGCACAAGAAGTAAATTCTCCCACAGTCTGAGTACTTGCCTCCATCTCAGCTAGACAAGTTTGCCCTAACACTGGCACCTTTTCCTTTTCCACACCAGTCTGTACCACAAGCTGCACAAAGCGCTGGCAAGGGCTCCCACCAGGAGGGGCGGATTATTCACTGTCAGGTTAGGCCCAGAAGCAGAAGCCACGAAATAAGAGGGTATTTTACAACAAGTGGAAGGGACTGGTATTGGTCCCAAAGCTCAGTTACCTCCTACTTTGAGCTCCTGCAGGTTGCCATTGTACTGGGAGCAGTGGAAGAAGAGCCGGGCCTGCCGTTCCGAGCACTGGATGAAGCCGTATGAGGTCAGCAGCTTCTCGATAACCCCGGTCTCGCGCAGCGCTGCCGAAGTACCATTGGGGTACCCGTTGTGTCCATTGTTGTGGAGCAGGTTTGGATCAAAGCTCATCTGGAGAAAGCACAGGGAAAGAACAGCACTTGCCATCAGTTTCCTTCCTCTACATCCCCGCAATACAGTAACGCAAAGAGCTTGTGTAAGTTACTGACACATGCTTAAAATGTGTTTTAGGTTTTACTCTCTTCTTAAAACGGAGTAAAACCACTAAAACGGTGGAGCTTTTTTAACACAGCAAGCCTTAAAATTTATGCAAGTAACATATTTGTAGAACAAGCCAGGACTGTAACACCAAAACAAAGCTTACTTAGAACAAAACAGACTTCTGGCATTTTTCAAGTATTACACCTCAAAGTACTCCCTTATTCACTGGTTCATACCAGAGCCTGAAAATATCTGAAGTATCTGCCCTTCCAAATTAAACAGGTGATTAGGAAAATGCAACAGTTCTGAATCAACACAATTAGGTTCAAATCCCTGCATAGTTTCTCCCTGGTTTGTGTGTTCAGTCTTTCATACTAAAAATGGTATTAAGTAATTAAACAGTTTTGCATAGTTATGGAATTAATAACCAGAATTAAACTAACATTCCTGTGGCAGAGAAGCTCAAGTGCTAGAAAGACACAGAAAATTTGAAAATAGCTTTAAACTAAAGGTGTAATGAACTGCTAAATTAACTGACACCTCTTAAAACATTTTCTTTTATGAGGTGTTTTTTCTTTTCAAGTCACATACTCCCTCTTGAAACATTCCCAACCCCTTTACCAACTCAATGGCTTTTTGATATACAAGTCTTATTTTTAAAGCTGGGCACTTGGACTTACAGGTTAGCAATTAAATCAGATGAAATGTGTTACATCCCACCAAACACTGCAGTTCAAGAGAGACAGCTGAAGCAACCCTCCTCCCTCCAAACAGTCAATATGCATCTTACAATACACAGAATTATTTGCTGTTTATAGACTATTTAATCTGGAAACAGAGTGAGACTGTATCTGTTCTCTGCTTCTTGCTGCAACAAGCACAGAGATTAAAAAGTACTGAGCAATGTGTTTAGTTGAGATAAAAGACACCTGAGCAACTTGTGAAAGGGTCGTGTTTCTCACTCTAACACAGCCAGTGAGTTACTCAATGTATTAGAAGGCACAGCATTCTTATTCTGCTGTTTGAAAGTCAATTTAAAAGTGATCAAAGAGTACCAAAAAACACCTGCTGTGAGGTTCTTGGGCAGAAATCTTTGGTCTTTGAGACTGACATTAAAAAAAAAAATTGGAAACAAGAACATGAAATAAAGATTGACAGAGTTTTGGCCTCCTAGAGGAAGAGGTCTTCTCCCCTCTTCTGGTTCAGACCCACGTGGGGTAGATGTAGATGAAGAAAAACACAACAGAAGGTGGGGGAGTGATATGAGTGGGCACTGAGAAATGGTCTCCATCCCACAGCACTGGTCAGCATTTCCACAGTGCAGCATTCACCCAAGGCTCTTTAAGAATTCAGTGAACTGCTAAATCTGCTGTGATATCATTTCTATAACATGCACTGCTGATTTCCTTGCTCTACATCTCACTTTTCTTTCCATTACAAATTAGTAACAATCTCTTAATCAATGCTGCCCTCTTATTCTTACCCTACTAACCTGCAATAAGTGGCATAAATCAATACCCTTAACGTATGTAAGTCATGAAATACTGACATGTCAGAAAACAATGAATCAGAAACATGACCCCATCAGAGACGCACAGAGAACTCCAGCCCATCCTTCTGCTCCTCAAAGGCCTCTTGCCAACAAAGGCAGTCGTGGCTTTGTCCAGCTGAGTCTTGGAGACCTCCATGAACAGAGGTTCCACCACCTTTCTGGGGTAACTTGCCCCAGCAAAGATCTCTTTCCCCTCCTGTCCAGCCTAAACTGTTCAAAGGACAAAAGCCACAGCAGTCACATCTTTATTATGCACTGGATTATGTTTAAAGGACACATTTTCTCTGAGTATTGAACAACAAGCACTTGATAAAGATGCTAAGATTTACTGACTAGTTCCTGTCAGCATCATTCCAAGGTAAGAACCCTCATCTTTTGAAGAAGGCAACCCCAGGACATTCCACACAAGAAAATGTCCTCGTGGGAACACAACAGCTGAAGAGTTTAAGCCATCCCAGAGTTTGAAATACTTTTCAAAAATAAACTGGTCCTGCAAGTAGGGTGACTGGGGGAAGGGAAAATGATATGTTATTATACCTTCTTCCAGGAGAATTACAGGCCAGAGCATTAACCCATTCTGGAAGCTGGAATGAGCCTGCCAAAGGCTTCTGTGAGTCACCAAATGGCCACTTCACCTCTGATGCAAGGGAGGCAACAGACAGACACCCTGCCTCAAACATGAACTAAAGGTACATCAGAGAGAGGAAATGACAAAAATCTAGCTTAAAGTTTAGCTCAGAATAGCCTCTCATAGGATTAGAAAGCTGCAGTGCTTCACCTCCTGCTCAGACTACCACGGTATGACATCATTTGAACAGTCTGAGTTTAAAGGAGCATTAGCAGCACAGCACAGAGAACCTGTCAATCTTCTAAAGCCTGACAACTTCAGTTCAAAGATTCCTCAGGTGGCACTAAGATTTGCTGTGCAAAGATACTTCATAGTATCAGCAGCTTTTCCAGATAATTATCAAATTCTTACAACTTATAACAGGAATATGAACTATTAACCCCAAAAGAAATATTCAGAGAAAGAAAAAGAATACCTGTGCTGTAAGATTAAAAGACTAAAGAGAAGTTATTTGAAAAAAGGGGTTAGAACCACAAACCTACTGTTACTAAAAGAGAGAAACACCAGTAATCAGCTCTTGAGGGTTATAAGTACTGTTAAATAGAACCATATTGCAGGTACTACAAATTCACCATACTACTACTAACTGAACATAACAACAAAGAGCCATGGAACCACTGAATGGTTTGGGTTGGAAGGGGCCTTAGAGCTCATTCATGGGCAGGGACACCTTCCACTATCCCAGGGTGCTCCAAGCCCTGTCCAGCCTGGCCTTGGGCACTTCCAGAGATGGGGCAGCCACAGCTTCTCTGGGCACCCTGTGCCAGGGCCTCCCTATTAAATGAATTTATTATCAAGAACTATTAAAATAAAACCTAATCAAACCCACCCCCTTCTGTTAAAAACTTAGTAAGAACCAAGTTTAAAAATACACATGTAACTCTTCCTCTACCACGTGCACCAACCTCGCAGTGATATTCAAATATTGCACTTTCAGTAGTATTTGCCGATTCTTCTGTTTCAGCACAAGTTTCTAAGGATGAAGACTGCTATTATTTAAAAAAGGGAACAAAAGGAAGAGAGACAAAAGAGAAAGAAAAAGATAGCAAAAGAAGGTGATCTATCAAGCTCTAGAGAATACAAGTGCTGCTGCCCTGGGCAGTTTCACTACAGCACTGGAGAAAACAAAGACTACTATAGCAGCGTTGGGACGTGCTCTTTTGAAGCTGTTGAGTAGGCACAAACTTCTTGTTTCAGATCAAGCCTTGTATCTTCTTCAGTGTAAGTTGCCTCTTCTTTGGTCTTGAGTTGTTGTTACAATGTGGTATACTTGGATTCTTTTCCTGATCTGAACTTGAAGCAGCAGTTTCAGGTGGTAAATTCTGTTCTGTTCCACTTCATACTAGAGAAAGGAAAAAGACACACACACTAAATATCACTTTAAAGGAAATTCTAATTAAATCACAGAATGGATTCATTTGCAAGGGACCTAAAAGACCATCTAGTTCCAAACCCCCTTATACATCAATTCTAGGTCTTATTAATAACAAGTGCCTCTCCTCTGCCTTAATACAGTAGGTTTAATCCATGTTTTACAGACATAGCTGGCATTCCTATTTCCAGTTCTGTTTTCCAAAAGACTACCTCCAAACCAGTGAGATAGTATTTTAAACTCTTCAGACACACTTAGGCATCTCAGGAAAGGTCCCAGTATGCACCATTAAAACAGCAACTTCATTTTGATCATTAGTATTTGACCAATTAGCAAGCCTTAGTCCTCATATCAATAACTCTATATGGATGCTTATTAATTAAATTATATCATAATTTATATAAGTGCTTACACAGATCCTCAGAAGAGAAATAGAAGGTATATACACATGGGAATTAAAATTTCCTGGTTATGTATGTTCCAAAGGTTAACTACTAGTAATACCTGAAGCACATTTAGAATTGTTTAAAATTAACAAACTTCCCAATTATGTGTACAGATGCTGCATGTAAAACAATGCAGAGCCGTTCTCTGGACTTCTGAAACAGTTTTTGTAAAATGCTGATTACATATTATGATATTTGCGTGGCTAACACCAGGGAGAAACCTTTCTGCATCAGTAGCTAGTTAGCAATTAATTTCCTCCTGAAGTTTTCCAGTGCCACTTTGTCTTTTCATGAGAAAAGCAGTTTCAGCAAACGGCCACCTACCACACAAAACAAAACCTTACAGAAATAGAAGACTTTCTTGAGAAGAAATCAAGTTTTGAGTTTGCTGCTTACTCAGTAAATAGATTAAAAAAAAGGGAGGATATTGTTGTGGACAAAAGCTGCTGAGAAGCAGAGCAACACAGCTCTGACCCCACAGATACCCTGGCAGGTTCTGCAGTAATCTAAAGGTATGAAGCATCAGAGCACAACTCTTCCACAAATCATTCCACAAGTCCCACAAAGAAGGAGAAAAAAATATGGACAAAGTGTATTTCTCCAGTGTAGCAGGAGAGTGAATTTCACAACTTAACTGAGCTTCGAATTCCCTCTGGTAACTTGAAAGAGTCAATTTAAGTGACTGAAACCTGAATGCAGAGACACTTCAAACTCTCACCCTCACCCCAGTGAAAATGCTGAGTGGAGGCTTCTACTGCAAGAAGTCCAAACCCCAAATGTGCAAACTCATCACCAGTTTTACAGAAGTTTGTATTTCAGTGATCTCCCCCAGCTGAAGCGTCTCCTTCAGCCACCACTCAGAACTTGCAGCTGAAATCAGTTTTTCTGTCAGACCATTACACACACGTGAACAAGACTAAATAAACTGAGGGAGGGCTGCTCAAACCTGGTGTGAAATGCTTGCACTGAAAGATTCAATTATAAAATATAGATCAGAAGACACAAAGTTATTGCAAAGATAACAGTATCACTACTTTTCCCTCACCCCAGCACTACACTGGGGCAACAGTTACCACAATCTCTTTCAGGACAGGTTATTTTCAGGCAGCGTTTCAGCATTTCAGATGAGCACACTGCATCCCAGGAACTGCACAGACGCACTTGGAATCTTCTTACTCGTGGATTTCTCTCTCATTTAATTAGACTGATATTATTAGAGCTCTCCTAGAGATGTAACTCGTATCATATTACATTTATAATTTTTCTGCCCGTAAAATACATCACTTTTTCATTTAATGATCAAAACACCTCATCTGAGTATGACTAAAACTAATTTTATCAGCCATCGAGTAAAGGCATAAACCTTTCCATTAATACCCAGTCTGATTTGATAACAAGATGGGTTTACTACACTTAAGTTATTTAAAGAAATTACTTATCAAGCAAGCCTAACTCAAGCAAAAAGAAAAAGATATCTCACTGTGCTCATCTGCCTCAAATTCCTTACTTTTTAATTCAGCTACTATAAATACTCCTCCAAATGGTAAACACCCTGAGCAGCTGCCCAGCCCCCAAGTCTCAGTGCCTTCAGCATTTGTGTATGTACAGCTGAAAGGTTTAATGCAAAGACAGGGAAGAGCTGGGCCCCGGTCTTGAGGCCTTTCATGTGCAGATTCTGCTAAATGACAGCAAGTCACATGAAGCTGCTCACAGCCAGAAAGCACCTACAGAGCCCCACATGGAACCTGCCCGATGACAGCATTGTTCTGCTTCCCATTTTCTTCACATAAAGAGGCAACTGCAAGGACCTGCATTCTGTGGATCAGAGCATGTGCTTCTAGAAGCAGCCCTCTATGACGTGACCAAGGTACAATTTAATAAAAATAAAACTCTGTCTTTTCAGTGTGCGCACACAACACAGATCCGCGGAGATCAGGCTCCTCCATCTCTTTTTAGGTGGATATTGGAAAGCAGCACTGAACACTGGCTCTTGGGCATGCCAGCCAGTACGTGACACCAACGAGACCAGCCACCACCACAGAAGCGAAGTCCTTCTCATACCAGAAAAAAAAAATATATATGGGGAAAAAGGAATTAAAGAAGTGCCAAGGACATCTGTAAAGAATGTGCGGAGAATAAAACCAAAAAAGTCATTAAAACAAAAATCCAGGTTTTTTAAGGCGTGTGTGTGCTGCGGGGACGAGCCCCACGCTGGGTATCGGTGCTGACAGCAGAGAAGCGGCCCCGGACCGACGGAGCCACCAGGCCCAGTCCCTCCCGCGGCCCCGCTCGCTGCGCTGCACCAAGATGGAGGCGGCGGAGC
>VXAC01005768.1:229580-248728 GCA_013399225.1 Rhipidura dahli | reverse complement strand
GGCCGCCCTGCCCGGGCCCTGCCGAGCCACGGGGGTCGCCCCGCCCGCGCTCACCTGGTCTGCGCAGCCCGCGCCCGCCTCCCGCATGGCGGCCACGCGCCGGTGCAGCACGGCCGACTGGTCGATGAGCGACTCGGCCGCCGTGTCGTGCTCCTTCAGCCGCTCCAGCAGCGTCCGCGCGTCCGTCAGGATCTTATCGATGGTGNGGGGTGTTTTGGGGTGTTTTGGGGCGCGGGGACAGCGCCTTCCCCCGGCACACGGCGTTCCAAAACCGCCTGCCCTCGGTGGATGTCCCACTTCCCCACGAGGCGTTCCCGGCGGGACCCCACGCCGCGGTCCCGCGTGTCCGAGTCCCCCGTGCCCCAGGAGCGCCGGGCTCGGCCGCAGCGGCTCGGCCCCGGAACGATCGGGGGAGCCCGGGACAAGGCCGGCTCCGAGCGGGCGCTGCTCGGCACAGGCTGTTTGCGGAGGGCCGGCGGCCCTGACCCCGGGTCCCGCTTATCTCTGCGGCTGCTCCCTCACAGCGTGATCAATCCCGGCTGGGATCTGCGGGGCTCCCGTCTTATCTGATACTGCTGTTTGTCCCTTCCAACAGTAAACATCCGCCACTCAAAATAACAAGCTCTGCAATGCTGACTCGCTGCTTTGATTCTTATTTGCTAACTGAAGCTACTGTTGGTGATCCGGGGTGTCCTTGAGGCTTTGTGCCACAAAGCTTTGTTCAATAGCACCGACTTCATTAACAGTGTTTTCAACAATAATATTTTAGCAGGACTCCCTTCGACTTAAATCATCTTTTGAGTTTAAATCCCCATTCACACAGACACATGAGAAAACTCGAGGATGCTTTATCAGATGAAGGCCCTTTATGATCCCAGAGATAATCAAGCCTGGAGCAGAAGTGCTGAATGAGATAATTTTATAAAAGCAACAGTCTCAAAACATGCACACAATGCAAAAGAGAACAGAGTAAGCAGCTGCAGTTGGAATATTTCATCAGAATCAGATTAATTAGTAAAGTATGAGAGCTATTCTGCAAATCTGGGAAATGTAATCTTTCCACTAGTGTGGAAATAAAAGTCCAAACTATGCTTATAGCATACTTCACCTTCTGGTCCTTCCCTATTTTTCATCTTATTAGAGAATACTAGAAAATTAAGACAGATTATCAGAATTCCTTTTTCCTAATGGGCAAGTCATGAACACTTGGAAAACTGACAAATTGCTGTGTGGACCATCCTGGTTGTGGAAGAAGTTGGGTAAAGATTGCCCTCTCCCAAAATGGACACATCATCCCTAAGCTATCACCGGTGCTCATTTCCCCTGTCCCACTCTCACATCCTCACATGACCCCTCGTGTGTAGTTCAGCACCTGCTGCTGCTTCCCTCTGCTTCCATTCCCAGCTCTGTGCCTGCCTCCAAAGCCTCTCCCAGAACACCCGTTTCCACAGAACCTCTGAGCAGGCTCACACGGCGGGCCTGGCACAGCTCCATGGAATGATCTCTGTGTGCCAGCACCATCTTCCCCTTTTTCACTTCATCCAACAGAGGGATTTCTGTGAAATCCAACTTGCAAAACCGCAGTCCCTGAAGTTTCACTTAACTCAGGCACTCAATGAGCCGTTGAGAGATGTGGCACCGGGAATTCCAGTTCATGTCCATAGGAAATCAGCTGAAGGAACCCATGGTCTGGGCAGCATTTTACCTCTGCAGGAGCTGCACCAGGATGTGCATCTGAGCTGCTGGCCCGTTCTGTTCTTGTGTTTGTAATTCTGATTTAACACTCCCTGCTGTCAGAGCTGCCATTCTGTCCGTCCATGCCAATGGGAGCAAGCAGGGGTAGGGGAGGGCCAGCACTGCTGTACCCGACTGTCATTTCAGGATCAGTTTATTTCCTCTGTGGCATTCTGGCTTCTAGGAATACAATTCGAAAAGTGAATGGGAGGTGAGAGTCTGTCACACTGCACTCAGCCCGTGCTCCCACTCAGAACTGGGGCTCAGCCCCTCTCCAGCAGATCTTCTGACACAGAATCATTTGTCCAGCTCCGAGGGACAGCAGAGTGAGTTCCTGTGGCGCCAGGACACAGAGCGGATCCCAGTAGGACAAAGCTGCTGGGTTTAAATGCTGGGAATGCTTGTCACCAAAACTTCGAGTGTGTAGCAACAGACCTTAAACAAATCAACAGATGAGCATTTCTGAGTAGCGGTGCCTTATAATTCCTTTGGCTTATCACATCAATTCTGTGTAAACTAAAGAGAATGTATAAATTTGGCCTCTCAAACTTTTTAGTGTTTAACTTCAATTCGATTAAACACTTATGTGTGTGTACAAAGTGAAAAATGAGGTTACAAGAGGTTAATGCTTTAATGCTTTTAATAACTCTTAACCACATGGCTGTATTTTGTCAAACAGAACATGGGGTTGTTGTGGCAGGAGAAGTGAAGGCTGGATAGCAGAGTACTGGGACACTCAGAACAGCAATGCTGCTGCAGAATGCAAACTGCTTCCAGGCCATCTTTGGAAAATCAGAAATAGTATTTCTCTGGTAGGATAAGTACATAACAGTTCTGAGTACAGCTGAGGAGGTTCTTGCTCACAGTAGAAAAATCACAGGAAAAGAAATCTAGATGGACCAAAAGTGAACAAAGTTGCTCAGGGGACTGGAGCACCTCCCCTATGGATATAGGCTGAGGGAGTTGAGGCTGATCAGCCTGGAGAAGGTTGTGTGGAGACTTCAGAGCCCCTTCCAGAATCTGAAGGGGCTTACAAAGGAGCTGGAAAGGACTGTTCATCAGGAACTGGAGTGACAGGACAAGGGGAAATGAGTTCAAGCCAAAAGAGCAGAAATTTAGGTTATACATATGAAAGAAAATGTTCCCTGAGAGGGTGGGAAGGCTGTGGCTGCCCCATCCCTGGTTGTGTCCAAAGCCAGGTTGGACAGGGCTTGGAGTAACCTGGGATAGTCAACCATGGCAGGGGTGGAACAAGATGAGATTTAAGGTCCCTTTGCACCCAAACCATTCTGGGGTTCTATGAACAGACAAGTATCAAATGGCAACCTTTCTGACAGATTGAGTGACATCTAGATATTAGAAGTAGAGAAGAGAATACAGGGCAGATTTCTAGGATACTTCTTGGATTTTCAGTAAAATTACATTAATTGTAAGTGTGGTCAGCACAGATAGAAACATTGTGGCTAAGTGCCTGGAATCACAAATCTCCCGTAGTGATGCAGCAGGTACAAGCTTTTTAAAAATTGAGTGTGACAATTCTCTTTTCCATTACAAGTCCTTCCTTCAAAACCCAACTATTTCAGCAGCTACAGCTGTTTAAAAAGCAAACCAGCCCCCTCTCACACCACAGACCCCAACACTTTCTGACTGCTTGCTTTTAAAATTAAGTGATGGTGTTAAGACAACCACCAGCTACTGTCACAATTTCACTGGTATCACCCTCAACAGAAGTTTAGCACAGAGACTCATGGGCCAGGAGCCCAAACGAATCCTCCTCTTGCACTTCCCAGCCCATACTTCAAGGTAGATTAACATGGCATAAAGCAGAGTTGTCTTGTGACAAAAGTTATTACCAAGAAACTCAGTCTTGTTGTTCATCCTAATTATCCTGCTTTGATAAATCTTGAGGAGTCACCCACTGCACCACAGCACTCACATTTATGAGTCTAATATTCTTTCTACTACTAAAACAAATGTCCTCAAGATGGAATCCAGGCTGGAAAAAAGGAAAAACATTATCATTGATAAATGGATACATCCAGTTAGTTCAGTCTCTCAGCAGCAAGACCACTGCTGATAAAGTGCTGAGCAAGGGATTCCACAATAATTATTTTGTAATGCTTAATAAAAAATGTCAAGATCTGCTTTATGGAAATCAGGTCCTGGACTTGTCTTCCCTTTGCTGTACCTACAGCCTACAGTCACTTCAGTGCCTAAAGTTACAAATATTCTCTATGAACTACCAACTCTTGAGATTGTAATCAAGCTTAATTGATAGCTTTGCTTTCTTCCACCTCGAGTATTTTATTAACAAATCTTGGTCTTCTAGCCAAGGGGAAACACATTTGGCAGAGGATACTGAAAGGTGGAGGTGTCAGGGTACTCAGGAACTTTGTGAAGGTTGAATGGATGGGCTTATTGTACCTACTCTGCCTTCAGACAAAGCTTAAGAGAATGAACAGAAGAAAGAGTAACATTTTGTGGGTCCTGCCCTGAGAGTTTCAGGTGAGTTTAAGGCACTTGGGCTCTTGCATTGAAATTTGCCATAATCTTTAGTTGTTCAAGGTTTGCCTTACAAGCCTGTAAGAAAAGGCAAGGTGAAACTATCCAACAACTTCATGTTTACGAAAAAATCAGTCTTAAAAAGTTCAAAATTGTTTTTCCTCTCTGGTCTGATATTTCATCATTTAATCCCAGAAAAGCATTTAAGATCTTAACAAGAATTTCCATCTTCCGAGTTATTTCTCATCTGATTTTATGATGAGGATTTGTCTGATAGATTTGATGGAAAACAAAGAGTATTACTATTATCTCACAGTAATGAACTTCTCTGCAGTGCTAAATGGGAGCTGTTCACTGTGCAAGGTAACACCAACAGGCAAAATCAGTACTCACAAGGCTTTGTGCTGTTTCTCACCCAGGACTGAGAGGTTCATCCACATCCATGAAGAACAATCCCAATAGTGTCAGCACTCCTGAACCTTTGGAAGATCCATAAATAATCCAGAAGAGAGGGGGAACAGAAAACTTGCAGTTTTTTCATGAGTTCCTCAGCAAATTGGAAAGGAAATCTAAACTCTTGGAAAACAAAATTTTGGCATGGATGTGTCTGCCAGTGTACTTTACGCCTCTAAAACATTTTATTTCTCTGACACAAAAATAGGTAAAGATTAAGTTAGATCATTTTGATACATGATCTGTATGGTTAATACTCAGCTTTCTTTAATATTGTTCAGAGCAGTTTACCAACAGGAGAGATTTAATCCTGTAATGAAATAATCTATATTTTAATATAACCTTTAACTCACATAGAACAACAATTACTGTAATTAGCAATTAGTTTTCTGAGGGCTTTAGTAGTTTAGTATTTGACTCTTGCTTTCATCATTTAATGATTTACAGTAATGACCTGGAACATCAGTATTTTGTACTGAAATGGCCAAAATAGTTGTCCAGGCATCTTTGCCCTCATGTGACAGATCTCAGATGGCTCAGGGAGAAGTTAGCCAAGAGCAATAGACAATGCCATCACTTCTGTTTCAGTTCTACTGGAAAACAACAACAAAGTGACTGCTGTGCCTTGCAGTCGGGGCTCAGTAGCTCTTGGAGGGCTGTTACTTTGCTGAGATTCTGCCCTTTGTTTGAGTTTTGTTTGACAAATGCTTTATAAATGAGCAGAAGAGGTGGTTTATGTTTCATTAATGAGGCTGATAGTGGTTAATTACTGAAGTTACGTAAACAATCCAGTACCAGATCAAGCCAAACGGGTCATTTATGTAGAGAAGATCCAGCTGGAGTAGATACGATTTCCTTTAACTATTCGGATACCAAACCAGTCACAGAGATCTGGAATCTCCAGTCCAGGTGAACAAATAATTGTGCTGACCTTGAAAATGGATTCTCTCAGCAGGTATCAATCCAGGGAAGCTCTTCCTTCATCTCCAGCTCCCTCACCCATCAAACCCTTGGAGTCAGCTGCCCAATCTCCACAGAGATTTGACTGCCTGGAGCTCCCAGTTTGCACCGCTGGCAGTGAGGCTGCACAAGTGCTGCAGCAGTGTCCAGGGCAGGCTGCTGGCACCAGACCCGTTTGTTTTCTGTGGAAAACATGTGTGTCCCTTATTCCCCACTTCAGTGCCACTTCTGGATGTTGGCTCATGGCATGAGCTTGCTCAGCTCCTGTTTTCAGGCCATATCTATGAGTGACACTTTGTTTACTTAGCGCTAGTAAAGCAAGCTTGGAGTCTGGGATTATTTCCTTTGCCACTGAAGTGGCTCTGGGCATGTTACTGACCAGAGACTTCATCAGTGTTTTACAAAATTGATGTATGTATAGAAAAATAACAGAAAGCAGAGCTGGAAGAGTGCCTAAAAGTCCTTTACAAAAAGTCCTCTTTACAAACCAAAATAACTCAGAGAAAACAATTCTTAAGTTCTATCTGGTTGCCCAAACTGATCTTCAAAACAGCCAGTGGAGAAGATTGTACAAGGAACTCACTCCAGGGCTATTTTTACCACAGTAATTGCTTTCTCTAGTATGTAATTTAAATCTTCCTTACTCCTAAATAACCTTTCTGGTTTTTGATTATTTACAAGCATGGAAAAGAGTTTATTTTCCTCTTCTTCACAGCAGTATTTTAGGTGACTCAAGTGTGCCCTCAAGTCTCCCATTTTTGTCATGCTAAGCTTTGAATAGGAGCACTGATTTGTTAAAATAATGTAAATATCTGTATTTACATAAATATATATATGTTTAGCCAGTCACCTGGTCTGAATCATTGCATGATTATGGAAAATAGTTTTATTACTACAGTGTGGGAGTTGTTATTAACCCTGGGCTAATATTTAATTACTGCAGTTCATTTCTACTAAGTTTTATATAGTTATTTTATAAATATACAGATTTTAGAAACTTAATTTACCCTGAATCCAGCAGACTTTATAAACTGAGTAGAATGGGGATCTGATGCCTTTTAAAAACCTGGGCTTCAGGCTTAAGTTCCTTGGAGTCAACAGGCTCTAAATACCCACATCCTACAGCTAATTTGAGCAGTTTATCAGTAAGGTGGCTTCTATCAGAAAAAATGCTAAAAATAAAAGTCAGTAGCATTTAATAGCTAACCACAATATTTCACAAACTTCTGCTTGTTTTTCCAACTTTCATGAGAAAGGCTTGATGAAAAAGCCAATGGGATATTGTGAAAGAGATACTGCTGTTAAAAAAAATATTTGTTTTATCAACTGTAAAACCTTCAGTTTTACGGTTAAAGTTTTTTTGACAACTTGGAAAGTTTCTGTATGAGGCTGCTTTTACCAGAAAGACAAGTGCTGATCATAATTAAGCTTACAACATCATTATCTTTGTCTCTACTGCATAATCACTGCATTCTAGCCCCCCATCACCACATAAGATCAATGCAGGACATCTGAGAACTTAGAAAACCCCATAATATGCTCAAATAATATTTATCAGTCAACGCTGTTTGCTCTTGAAAGACTCAACCACTCCACTCCAAAGACAGATTCCTAAATGGCACATGGAAATAAGCAGCCTTGGGGCTACTCTTCTCTGGAGCCCATGGAATATAAATATGTTCCTCCCTTGAAGGGTGGTGTCAGTTTACTGTGTACCCATGAAAACCTACTGTCCCAAAGATTATTTTTAAGTGACTTTGCTGTAAGATACCCAGCAGGAAATTATATTTTCCTTTTCCCATCTAATTCCATGCAGTATCCAACAGAACCAGTTTCTCCTGAGGTGAATGGAGAACTGAAGGCAGGTGAGCTCCACCTGGACTGAGATTTGCAGCCTACTGGGAGCACTGGAAGAGCACGATACCTAACAAGAATATTCCCTATCCAAAAGGTAACATCAACCTAGGAAACAATGAACACATCAAATTGCAATACTAATTTATTAGAAGTTATTCATAATGGAAATACTTGGTGTTTTAAGAAGGAAATTTTGCTGAGTTAACGGCAACATGAACTTAAGTGCACTGAATATACCAATGAACTTGGTGTGAGCCTGGTGTGTGCTGCATCACCACAGGTATGTCCAGATAAGAACATGGAGGACAAGGTAAGTGTTTGGTGTTTGGAAGCCCTGACCTAATCCAGCCTTTTCAAATTGAATTGTTATGTCATGTAAAAATATCCAAAGAATCCTACTGCAATATTTTCCCTGCTTGGGAATCGAATATTTTCCATCACCACCCTGGCCATGTCAAGGTGAATCAATCAAAATGGGAGAATTTTGAATTCTAGCAAGAAAGCAGAATCTTTGTGCTGGGCCAGGGAGGACTCTGGGAAGCGGTGACGTGAGGGTCCCCATGGCCTCTGTCCCTGATGACCCAGTTCTGATTTGATTTATGTGGGCTCGCAGCTGCCCTTGCTCCGACCCCAGAGGAGCTGTGTGGGAAGTTCGTGTCTCGGAGCCGCAGCGTTGCTCTGCCGAGTGTCTGGAGCCCGGGGTGTGCACACAAACTGATAAATAGGGAAAGGCCTGCTTTGCTCCAGCTGGAGCAGAGCTGGGACCGGCACTGCAGCCCGACGGACTCTGTGCTGGCAGAGAGGAGCTCCCTGCAACCACCGTGAGTATTTAATTTCTTTCTCTGCATGCTCTGGGGTTATAAATTGGTGCCCAAGCCATACATCAATTTGCCATGTGAAAATATTCCAGGCACTGGGCTTTTTTCTTCTTTACCTCCTTTTTTCTTCTTTTTAAAAATCATCTGACTAAATGAAAACAGAAAACAAGCACTTTTAAATTTGGTATTCTACTGCCAAGGATTTGTTCCAACAGAACTTCATTTGACACACAGAATGAAGAAAAACAACTTTTAAATTCAATAATTTGTTTCTCTTCCCAAAAGTACCCAGAAAACGTTGAGTTTCAAACAATCTCTAACCTCTTATTTTACAATGTATAAAAATTGTGCCTTTGAAATAATTATTCATGGAGTAACAATTCCAAAGGAAAATTTCAAGATAATTGCAACACAGTCCATTGGTAAAACAAGCAAGTTCCTATTATGGTTATTATATGACCAGGAAGGAACACATTTAATAAGAAAAGCGGAATTTCTTCAAAGAGCAGCTTTGGGGAGCTTCTTGGCACATTCAAACCAAGAGGAACAGAAAAACGCTCAATGATGCATGTAAGCTGCATACAGGATCAATCAAGTGATCCTACAATTTTCCCTGCAAAATCATTCTTTAATTAAGCAGTGATTACTGAATTGCTTGAGTGAAATTGAATAGATCAGCTGGTATCACACCTACTTGGCACTGATTTTGCTCAGTTACATTTTTTTTCAGTTTTTGGTTTAAATTTTTGCAAATTAAAAACAAATAAGCTTTGCCTTCCAGCAGCAAGCAAAGTATAGCGATTAAACCCAAGCCTGAAACGTGCTCAGAGTTCCACTACGTGACTGTTAATGTGCCCCAAGGTGTGCTAGATGGTGAAGACCTTCAGCTCGAGTTCCTAAAATTCCCTGTAAACAAAAAATTTCCCCATGACTCAACTGTCAAAATATTTACGATAGCAGCTAAAGCACTGTCAGTCCCGACCTCTGAAAGGGCTCCCTGTGTCCCTGCTCCATGAAGGATGTATCCCAATAAATTTGATAAGTTGATGATATGTTGCTTTATGATATGGGGTTTTATAGCAATAAAAATGATAAACCCCACATATTTCACCATAAATAGCAATAAATAGAGGTACAGTTCAGATTCTAGTCTGAATGTGTACATTCTATTTATGGTTTTACTTTACTTTTACCAATCAATGGCTTTTTTTTTCTTTAGTGGATTCCATTTTTGATAAATTGTCAAGTCTTTCAGTTGGGACTAAGAACTAAATTTCTGCATTAGATGGATAACCAAGCCCTTGAACCAACACATTCTGGTTCATACGGAATGTTTGTAGTTCAGAAGATGAGGACTGGCAAAACTAAGCCTATAAAAGCACAACATTTTCAAATGTGCTTGAGTCACCTTGAGTGTAGGTCACCTCTTCCAAAAACCACCATTTCCCCCACCTCGTCAGGATTTCACTGTGAAAATTCCCAGTGAAAGAAAAGCAGGAACAGCGTGAGCTTTACGCAGATGACATTTTCTGTCAGCTCAGTCTGTCCGAGTGAGGACTGAAGACTCCCACCCTATGTGTGTTTCTGCTTGGGATTCTACAACATAAGCCATTAAAAATTTCATCTTTTGTTCCCAGTTATTTCCACTTTTTAGGCTAAATACCTTTATGCATCATCTATGGGAATGTATTTAGATTTTTTCTTCCTTTTAAAGCACTCACGCACAAACGTGTGGTTATATTGGGAGTACATGGAAAAGAGAAAAATGGGCACAAAACATTTTGTTTTGGGAATGGCACAGCTGCAACTGCCCCAAACATCCAAACCTGTTGCTCCAATCTCATTTCAACTTTGTCCCAGTTCCTGTTTTGGACATTACACCTGGGCATGTCTGGTACCGTGTCAGCAGCTTCACTGTGCTGGGCACGTGCAGAATTCCCTTGCCTGGCAAAGGGTTAAAGAGCATCTGTGTGGGCTGGGGAAATGTCCCACAGGTCACAGCTCAGTCCCATGAGGTGTGAGGGGTTTGGGATGGCTACAGAACCTTGGGGAGAGCAGCACATGGATCACAGAATCCCAGGGACTGCTGCAGTTTGGAGGAGGCCTCCCTGCTGCTGCCTCACTCACCAGGGGTGAGGCAAAGGTTGGAACACACAACTCTCACAATCAGTCATAAATAATCAAAACTTGCCTGGCCCAGGAAATGAAGTTCCTTCCTTACATATCTTATTCTCTTCTTTCTTTTTTTTTTCTTTTTTTTGCTTTAAAGAACCCAATGCTTTGTTTTATCTGAACAACGAGCTTGTCAACACTAAATTCTCAAATGTCAGAAAATGAGACTCCTAAAGTTCATGCATAAGTCTCATTCTAAGACAGTAGAGGTGGAATTACTATTCACACTGTTCTATCATCCTCTTAATTTAAGCTTTCAGTTTACAAAGTCTCAGTCTAAGCTGGGAATTCTGTAGCTGCACCTGGTTGCTGTTATTAGCCATAAAAATCAGTAAGAAGGGCTAAATGCTTTGTCACACAATACCTAAGCTGAGGAAACTTTGCCTAAGGAAAATCTGCTTCTAAGATTTAGAACGTTTAAGCAATCAACCACCTCACATTTGGTACTTCATTCTCCCAATACACTGTTTTTATTAGACTGGAGCAGTGTAATTTTTTTAATCTACTATTTAATTATGACTTTTATTTAAAGAATCCACTGGAATTCAGAAACACGTTTCTTCAGCAAACACACATTTTTGGGAAAAAATGTAGACTTTGCCCTGGCCAAATTGATCTAACTGATAAGACTTCATGATTCAGTGACTCATTTTGCTCTCAAACAAATATTTACTAGCAGAGATAACAAACCCCCAGCATTCCAGCCTCACTGCATCCTTTCACCTTCTGCTGACAACACGAAGTGAAAGTGGTCAGCCCCCAAGCTCAGTCTGGGGGAAGGGATGTGTGTTTTTCCAGTCAAGACTTCAGATTCCCTGGGGTGATCCATTCATTGTCTCAGCTGCAGGAAAGTACAGGTATAGCACAAATCCCACCTTTTGAGTCCTTCAGGGAAGGTCTTTGAACCCAGCTTGCTGTAAATTCTGCTGAGAATCCTGTTGCAGAGTAGAAGTTGTATTTTCCAAACACTTCCGTGCCTTTTTTATCTTTTTGCTGTATTTTCCAAATACTTACATGTGGTTTTCATCTTTTCTATCCTTCCTGTCTGCTCAGGAAAAGCCCATGAGTGGTTCATGGGCAAATAGTCTCTTACAGCCCTTGCTCAGTGGGCATCAGGCTCAGCAAAAGTTGAACCTATAGGCACGTCCCCACATGCAGAGGGACAAGGGGGCAAGGAAAGTATTCCTACTTACTCCTCTAGTGGCTACTCTGGTACCTCTCAATTCTAAGCAATACCAGAGGTTTGCTGTAGGTATGTAAACTCAAACTCAGCTCGTGACACTGTCCATACTGACTTTTTTTTTCTAAAACTCTTTTAAGAGTTTTTAGAGCACACATTTTCAGAACCTCTCTCTAAATTTGAATTTATAATTCAAATTACTGGAAAATGAGGTAAGTTTTGAACTCCAAGCAAAGCAGCTCTTCTCACTGTGTCACTGTGAGCCTCTCAGTGCACTTTGTTATTGGGAATGTCAACGAATCCAACCAGGAGCCCAGGCTCCTTCAATGACCAAGGGACAGTGAAAGGCTCTTTAAAGGCAGCACATCCTATAGGAAATCAATACTTTGGTCTTCACTGCATACTTTACACCACTAAAGGAACACAGGAAGTGTAATTCAGGCAGTGCTTAAGCAAGGCAAAGTTGACTTTTGCTGCATAAATGAGTACTTACATGACAAAGAACAGATATTCTATGCTGGCCTTTCCATGCTATTTTTCTTGCTTCAACTCTGCATGAAAAGTGAATTAAATAAACTCATTAGAAGACCATCTTTGTGCACAAACAGGACAGTCCCACATTCACATTAGAGCAAATGCTCTAATTCATGCCCAAAGCAAGTTTATTCTACCCAGTGAAGCTCCTTTGAACCTTCCCTGAACTAGAGAATTTACCAGTGATTAGTCCAATTCCCCCACATGGTTTTGTGTAAAACTCGGAGCAAAACATTTCTAATTATTACTGGGAAATTTAGGAAAGAGTTTTACCCTGAACCTTTAATACCAGGACACTCAGACAGTTTGTAGCCTCACTGAGAGTGCTATGTGACTTCACACAAACATATGATTTTCTTATGATCTGAAAACTCTCCCATATTCTATTTCCATAAACCATTTTCTGGTTTTAGCTCTGTGTCTAACCCTACCCAGCAATTCTTTCCCATGGGATGTTTCTCTTCCTTTCCCCTTTCTCCAGGTTGCCATTTGAAGGCTGATCCCCCAGCAGAGTGAATGAAGCAGTGCAGCTGGGAGCAGAACATGGCCAACACGTTTGTCACCGTCCCCGACGGGTACGGCCTTCCCGAGCCCATCCAGTACTATGGTGAGTAAAGCAAGTTTTGTACTCCTGAAATACAGGAAAATGTGGGAATTTCTCTTTTTTTTTTTCCCCCTTCATTTTAATTGATCTTTAAAGCACTTGAAAGCTCTTACCAAGCTCATTCTGAGCGTATTGAAATCTGTTACTGTGTGCTCATATAGACTTTTGAGCACAATGTGATTATTCTGAGCATTCCATATAAACATTCCCAGTGCTGTCTCCCTTTGACTTGCATGGAGAAGACACAGGTTTTATTACAGTATTCCAGATACATTATAAATAGATAATGCCTTTTCTATACCTTATGTAACTATAATTGCAATAACTGATTTGATTCTGGAAGACTAAAGGCAGGACCCAAAGCTCACTAAAAGGAAAAAAACTCCAAACTGTTTTTAAAAATCTTTCCAATTTGTTTTTATAGAGATTTTAATAATCCCAAAGGAAGAATGAAACATGATGCGTGATGCACAGGCTTTCTTTGGTATAGCTGTGTGTATTTAAGGGAGGCTGGATAAAATTAAAACTCAACAGACAGAGAGGCAGGAAGAAACTGTCTTTGTAATTCTGTACCTACATTTTATTAAACTAAAATCTCATAACTGTAAAGACACGTGTGGGAAAATACCAAATAAAACAAGTCTCTGCTTTTTACTTCTCTCAAGATCAACTTTAAGACTCCTGTCACAGTAATTTTTAGTACTCTCTAATTTCTACACCATTTTTCTCAGACCCTTGTGCAACATTTTCAAAATGATGCCTGAAATATCTATCAGTAAAAAACACTTCACTCATTAAAAAATTTGCTTATGGAAGATATTTGACTGTAGTGTGGCCAACTAATAAAAACAACTCTCAAGAGTAAGATCTGAAGGCTACTGTGCCATCAGATGACAAGTGATATTCAATTATCTACTAACACTAATCCAGTGGCATCCACATGATATTGCTCAAACTGTTACTGAGACATTTTTGCTTCATTTAAGATTTCACTTAAGAATATTACAGGTGGCAGATTTAAACTGAATATGTCAGATTTCCCCTCTGAAAATGTGTTCCTCTAATATTTATGTTACTAAATCTAGAAAACATTTTTAAGCTTTGGAGCAGCTGATGTCGAGATATTCTCCAGGCTTTTATTCCACTTTCGATTTCCCCTGTGACAGATGTTTTACCAGAGCACATCAACTACCAGCTGCAGGACTCAGATTTCCAGGCTGCCCCTTACTGCCAGTACTCAGCAGTCCCAGTTCCAGCCCTGCAGTCCCAGCCTGCCCCATCCCCATACAGCTCCTACAGCCTGGACCCCCCGTACAGCGACGGGCCCTGTGTCGGCAGCAGCTGCGAGCTCAGCAAAGGCCCCTTCCTGGCTCCCCACATGGAGGACGGGGGTTACCAGGGGCTGAAGAGGCCCAGGTTAAACCACTCGGTGAGGCTGAAGGGACAGGAGGAGCTGTGTGTGGTGTGTGGGGACAAGGCCTCGGGGTACCACTACAACGCACTGACCTGCGAGGGCTGCAAAGGTGAGCAAGGACACAGCGCCTCAGTGCAGCCTTCCACAGCTGGGATTGAGGCAGACTTGGCTGGGTTTTGTGCTGGTGATTCTACAGTGGCTTTTAATTTAACTAATTAACCCCTTATCTAACATGTTTACTCCAGACTCACATTTTTTTAACATTTGAAAAAAATGTTAATTTTACTTGTTATTAGAATTGAATAAAAGCAAGTAGTAATTGCTTGCTAATCATATTTTAATTTGTTGGTATGGGAGCTGTCTTATGAGAGGCAGCTAGGATCTCTGCTCCCTGTGACAAGGCACAGGACCCCATGGAACACGGAGCTGTGTCAGGGGAGGTTTAGGCTGAATCTCAGGGAAAGGTTCTTCCCCCAGCAGGTGCTGGGCACTGCCCAGGCTCCCCAGGGAATGGGCATGGC
Source organism: Rhipidura dahli (assembly GCA_013399225.1). Lineage (NCBI taxonomy): Eukaryota > Metazoa > Chordata > Aves > Passeriformes > Rhipiduridae > Rhipidura > Rhipidura dahli. Next base: position 233,979 of record VXAC01005768.1, on the reverse strand, counting down.
CCTGAAGCTGCCAGAGCTCCAGGAGCATTTGGACAACACTCTTGGGGATGCACGGGGTGGGATTGTTGGGGTGTCTGTGCAGAGCCAGGGGTTGGACAGCATCATCTTTGTGGGTCCCTTCCAGCTCAGCATGTTCTATAATTCTATATATGGAAAACGTTGATTAATATCAGTCAGAAAGAACTGGACATAACTACATTTTTAAAAAGCAAATTTAAAATCAAGGTATTGTTTCCATTTAAAAAACCCAACCAAACCCGGAAGACACTTTTTAAATCATTCTGAGATAAACCTGCTTAGACTGCTTCAGCCATAATCTGGTGCTTGTTCACAGGCTTCTTCCGGCGCAGCATAACCAAGAACGCCGTGTACCGCTGCAAGAGCGGGGGGCACTGCGAGATGGACATGTACATGAGGAGGAAGTGCCAGGAGTGCCGCCTCAAGAAGTGCAAAGCTGTGGGAATGCTGGCAGAATGTAAGTGCTCCTTCTTGCTGGATTCTTTACTAATCACTGCAGATAAAACCTTTTCCCAAGTCAATCCCTTCCCAGTGATACTGGTCTAAACTTCATTTGGCTGTAGGAAAATTAATTTTAGAGACTGTGGCACCTGTAGCATCTTGGTCTGCAGAGGTCAGCAGTGCTTGGGAAATATCCCTTCACCTTAAGAGAACTGTTGTTCAAAGACAGTACAAGAAAAAAAAGGTACTAACAAGAGAAGATAAATATCCTGAGTCTTCTCAGGACAGCAGTGAGCAGATCAGATGGGCTTTTGGGTTTGGGGGGAAAAATGAAATAAAAATGTCATGATGGGCTTTGATGAAAAATTCCGATGCCTGTTGGTCACAGAGCCACAAGGAGAAAGATGACTGCACATCCTCAGGCCACTTTGGTGGCTCACCTGATAAGTAACATGTCGCCACATTTTCTAGGAAACATAGTTCATTACAGGTGACAGCTTCCGTGATGCAAGACTAGAGTTATCTCTAACAAAAGTGATTATTTCAAACCGTAATTAATTGAAAATGTAAGCATTGATGGTCACTTCACACCTCACAGGTTTGTTGACTGAAGTCCAGTGCAAATCAAAGCGACTCAGGAAGAATTTCAAGCAGAAGAGCAGTTTCCTTTGCAACATAAAGCTGGAAGATGAGGGACTGAATAGTAAGCAAGTATCATCTACAACAAGACCTGGAAAAGTGGGATATTTTTCTATTTAAAATACCACTTTTTATCACTTATTCTTACCCCAAGTCATTGTCACTTGATTGTTTTATTTTTTTAACAGATCCCGGAGAAGATGGAACTTACTCCAGGAGAACATCAACTTCTTGACCACATTGTAGCAGCACACCAAAAATACACAATTCCCCTTGAGGAAGCCAAGAAGTTTGTAGGTATCCAGCACAGCCAGCCTGCATTGCTAAGTTATTTTTGTTGTGTATTTTGGCTGTATCAAATGTCCAAATGCCCTTTCATGCAGCTACAGGAAACTGCAAGTCCTGAGGAAAGTTTTCTCCGTCTGTCTGAGACAGCCGTTGTCCACGTCCAAGTGTTGGTGGATTTTACAAAAAGACTCCCAGGTACGTTTCTTCCTTTGGGGAATGCTAGAGGAACCAAACCAAACTGATGGCATGAACCTGGGAAAAATACAGGCTTCAAGAAAAGGCTTTGAGGACAATCTAGAGGCTTTCAGTTCAAAACTCTGCTATAATTAGATTTCTCCTCCATTTCCGCCATGGAGTAGAGACATTTTCTGGAAGCACGTGGACCTCAAAATACCACCTTGAGGGAATTACTGTCTCACCACATTCTCTGAAATCCAGCTGAATTTGCAATTTATCATAGTCATCAGAGGAAAAAGCAGATGTTCCTTCAAAGGAAAAGAGAGCACGGAAGGGACTTACCAGGTGTTCTTATTCATATTTTCCTTTCATAAAGGACAAAGGAACATGCAATTAAATTCACTGCATTTCAGTGTAAAGTTGAAAAAGCAACATTTGATAGGGAGGGTGATAATTCTTCTTTGTAAAACTCACTGACAAAGGTCAATCACCATATCTACAGCAGGTATTTGATGTAATTTAGCATCTCTGGGACAGAGCTGAAGGAAGGGCTGTCTGTTTTCTTGTGTTACATATCCTGCTTTGATCAGGTTTAAGAAAAAAATCACTAAAGATCCTTTGCTCTTGAATTACAAGTGCAGACAGTGAGCTTGTCAAAAGATGAACACCATTTCTAAAAAGAAAATAATATAACAATGAATGAAGGGGAGTATTCACAGTCACTAAACAATGTAGCAAATTCATCAGGTATTAGGCCATGTGACATTTATCAGATATTAGGAAGAAGGTTTGATAACATCTTGCTTAGTCCCAAAATTTTTACTTGTCTCTTCCTGTGACTATTTCAACACTGATAACTGCCCCCTCCCTTTTTTTTTCCTTTTTAATTGTCTAACCTACAAACTAGCAGGAAATATCCCAAGTCTTTGGCACATGCATCATTTAACTATGGCTCCTTTCCAGTACAGACATTTATTTTTTTTTTTTTTTTTTTCACATCATGTTGGGGGCTTAAAGACAGCCTCAGCCTTCCTTGATTGTGAGCATGCACCTTTCTCTGCAGGGTTTGAGAGTCTAGCCAGTGAAGACCAGATTGCTCTGCTGAAAGGGTCCACAGTGGAGGCGATGTTCTTGAGATCAGCCCAAATTTACAACCAAAGAATGAGCGAGTGCCAGCCATCCACCAGTGAAAGTACGTTTGAAATACCTGACTGGCATCATCGTGGGGTGGGTGGATAATATCAGCTGTATTAATTATGTATTATATATTGTGTCAAATTTAACACAAGAGACCTTGACCAGCCAAAATGCAACCAAAGAACTTGAAGCCAGATGCCAAAAAGGATTTTATACCTGCATGGATCTGGAAAAAAATTCATGCATTTGCAGCAATGATACAGACAAATATTTAAGATCACTTTAAGCTTGATTGGGAACTGTCATCTGCCTTGTTCCAGGTCATGTAAGGCTTTCTGATCACGGGACATGTTGTCATGTTCAAAACCTTGATAAAAACAATATTTATTCCATGGAAATGTGTCATAATGAAGAGAGGCCAACTTCTACTACCACCACAGGTAACAGAGGTCTCAGAATCTAAATACTGTGAATGTTGTGATTTACTGGCCCTATTTTTGATTACACTGAGCTACACTGTCCCTATGGCCACTGTTCCAGCTCCTTTCCTCTCTTCTTCCTCTCCTCTCCCTTTCCTTCTCCTCTCCCTCTCCCTTGAATTGCTCTCATATTACATCCTCAGGTATTACACACTGGCATTGCATCCTCATGGCAGGAAGAGATGTGTTCATGTTTGCTTATATCCCACTGTAAAGCCTTGAGTTATTTATACATTCAAAACTCCACAGTACAACTGCAATACAACTTCTGTTATTATTTTAGCAATTAACATTGTTTTTACAAAGTTTGTTAACTATTTCATGCAATGGAACAGCCCCAAGCCTTAAAAGATTCACTGAATCACAGAATGGGTGAGGTTGGAAGGGTCCACAGTGGGTCACCTGGCCCCACCTCCCTGCTCCAGCAGGATCATCCCAAAGCACATGGCACAGGATTATGCCCAGATGGGTCTGGGATATCTCCAGTGAGGGAGACTCCACACCCTCTCTGGGCAACCTGTTGCCTTACAGGAAAGAACTTGTTCCTCATGTTCAGGTGGAACTTCCTGTGCATCAGTTCCTACCTGTTCCTCTGGTGCCATTGCTGGGCTCCCGGAGCAGAGCCTGGGCCCTGCTCAGAGCCCTCCCTGCAGACAGGGACACCCCTCTCAGCCCCAGCTCCCTCAGCCTTTCACAGAATCATGGAATCACTTAGCTTGGAAAAGACCTCTAAGATCAGGGAGTCCCACCATTCACCATTTCCTTGTAAGAGAGATGCCCCAGTCCCCTCATGACCTCCACAGCCTCGGCTGGACCTGCTCCAGGAGCTCCATGTCCCTTGTCCTGGGGAGCCCAGAACCAGACACAGCGATCCAGATGGATCCAGGGAGGGTCACCTTGCATCCTGCAGGCAAAGATGATCTGCAGCTGTTTCTGCACTGAAATAACATCCTCACTATTCTGCACGTTTGGTTTTTTTTTAACAAAAAAATGTTGGGTTTTTCCATTTTCAAGGCATAACAGAGGAGTTCATCACCGCCCTGTTCTACTTCTACAGAACCATGGGGGAACTCAAAGTGACCGAGACCGAATACGCTCTGCTCGTAGCAACAACAGTGTTCTTTTCAGGTAAGCTGGGAAGGTGACAACAAGCTGTCACTTGCCCCGGGGGAGCTCCCATTTGTCCCCTCAGGGGCGGCGGCGCCGACCAGACCCTGAGG
>VXAC01005768.1:107219-229549 GCA_013399225.1 Rhipidura dahli | reverse complement strand
TGAGGGTCGTCGGCGCCCGGAGGATCCCGCTCACCGGGCTCTCTGTGCCGCCACTCTCCCGCAGACCGCCCGCTGCTGAGGGACAAGCGCCATGTGGAGGAGCTGCAGGAGCCGCTGCTGGGGATCCTCTACAAGCACTCGAAGCTGCAGCATCCGCGGGACCCGCAGCGCTTCGCGCGGCTGCTGGGGCGCCTCACGGAGCTGCGCTCGCTCCGCCACGCCCACGCGGGGGCGCTGCGCGCGCGGGACCCGCGCCTGGCCGCCCCGCTGCGCGACCTCTGGGATCTCCACTAGGCGGCGCCAACGCCGCCGGCCCGCGCGCCCCTTCCCGCCTCGGGTGCGCGCCGTCGTTTCCCGCCCTTTTCGCCCTCCCTCAGCGGGCGCCGTGAGGTGCCGGTGCCGATGGTGGCGGCGACGTCGGTGTCGGCTCAAATGTTGGTGTCGGTACCAGTGTCGGTGCTGGTGCCGGTGCTGGTATCGGTTTGGGCGCCACTCTCAGTGCCGGTGTCAGCGCTGGTGCTGGTGCCGGTTGTCGCTGCCGGTGTCAGTGTCGGTACCAGCGTTGGAGCGAGTGTCGGCGCCGCTGTCGGTTTCGGTGCTGGTGTCGGTACCGGCGGCGATGTCGGTGTCACCACTTTGCTCCGGGCCCATGGAGAAGGAAAAGCCGTTCAAACCGCTCTTGCGGCCGCGCCTGAGCTCCGGGCAGGGCCCGCCGGCCGCCCCCGGCTGAGCTGCAGGGGGACAGCCCTTCGGGGACACGGGGACACTCTGGGAGCCCCCGGGCAGAGTCCTGACCCGAGCTCTGCTCTGCTCTGTCCCAGGAAATGTCCAAGGCCAGGTTGGACCGGACTTGGAGCAAGCAGGGATAGGGGAAGGTGTCCCTGCTCAGGGCAGGAAGTGGAATTGGATGACCTTCAAGGTCCCTTTCAACCCCACCCATTCCATGGTTCTGTGTATGTGTGAAATTCGCTGGACTAATTTCTCTGCAGACTTCCAAGATTGGTGCTGGAGGGAGCATCTTCCACTTTAATTTCAAAGACTTCTGCTGTTATTCTATATCAAGACTGAATGAAATCATCTTCTCGATCATCTGCTCTGTGTTGTAACTGCACATCACCGATGAAAAATCCACGTTTGATGTGGTCGATTCTGCAGTGAGCAGTGCCCCACGTGGATGCTTGCACTGGCTTTGAAGTCCTGCTTACGCCAGACCAAACGTGCAGTGAAAATGTCCTGTCACCACATGGAGTTATGTGAATCAAAAAAATTACTGTTTCACGTTGAGGTTCCTTACAGAACATGTTTAGATTCAAATGTGGTATTCTGACAGGAGATGACTTACACTATTTATGCTATTTTTTGTGACTTGAAAACCTTGTAAAATGGCATTTTCATACTAATACATAATTAGATGTGGTGTTTAGAACTACCCATGGAGTAAAGACAAAAATAAATATCAACTACTGGACTTTAAAGAAATATTTTTGCTTCCTGGATCCTTTATCATGCACCTGTGCACAGAGAAGCAGCAGCTGATGAGTTCTCATTATCAAAACGTTCCACCCTGGCCACAGTCTGTAAAGCAAACTTCAAAACAGCAGTGGTTTAAAAAGCAACTGTGAAGTATGAAGCAAGCGAGTTCCAAATCAATTACCAATTTTGGTAATTTTGAAAATTGCAGGCAGTTGATTTATTAATTAAAAATCATATTTTCACATTAGCTGTAATTTTTTTTTCTTCTGGATTTTATAATCCTTCTTTACAAATCTACCCATAGGAAACTAACTCCGAAGTTTGTGCAGGGGTTTAACAAACGCCCTGTGATTTTCATTTGCCATTCAGTCCCTGTATTGTGACAAAATCACTGATTCAGGTAAAACTAAAATAAATTTTACCTTGCGCATCCATTAAATTTTTTAATATTGTCGAGGTTTTAATATTCATGAGTAGTGTAACAGTTTCATAGCTGTAAATGTTAAATACAGTTTCACTGTTAGTTTTTTTAAAAAATACATTGATCAAAATTGCTTTATAATTCAGATATGATTTCACAGCAAGTAAAACTTTGCTCTGAAGCAGATGAAGAAGTCAGTTACGCATCAACTCTGCTTATCTAAATTCCTAGGGCCTCTTAATTTGTTCACAAACAGTGCCTAAAGCATTATTCAGTGGATATTTCAAGGCTAAATAAGTAGTCAAACGGGAATAATAATTTTCTGTTTCCTGTTCACGGCTGAATCACTTAGAGGAGACATTTGTGATTCAGGGAACATGCTTAGAGACAAACCTTTAAAAATTATGGTGATTCCAAGTTTGTTAGTTGTTTTTTTTTTCCTTTTTTTTTCTTTAAGTGCCTGGGAAGTCTGTAAGTTTTAATCAAAATAACATGTTGGCACTTAAATATCTTTGTGAAGCTGGTTCTGAATAATCTGTTGAAAGGCAGAAGGCTTGAAGTCAAAGTATATTTTGGAAAAATGAAATGGAATATTCCAATTGCATTGTCCGGCTTTATTTTATTTATAAACAATGAATTTAGGGGAGCAGTTTCCTCAAGAATTAGATTCTTCTCACAGTGTCTTCAACAACATTTTTCTGCTTCAGTACAACTCAGCAAAGCTCATTTTTTTTCAATAGCTTCTGTGCTTCCCAGATACAAAATGCTGTTTGCTGCCACAAAATGGAACTCATTTCTTTGCCATTCTCCTACTGATTTTCATATCCTTGAGGACTAAACTTCTTTTAATCCTGGCAGTTCTTAAAGTCCAGTCAGGACTGCAGCCAAATCAAGGGGTGTGTTAGGGGACATCACAGCTGAACCGAGGTGCCCTGCAGGCTCCTGTGCTGCCCTTACCTGCCCAGAGCACTGACCCAGCACTGGCTGTACAGCACTCCCAGAATGCTGATTTTGGTGGAGTGCAGTTATCCATATCTTTAGGCCCATCTTTCTGGTGACAGTGGAGGATTTTTCACTTGTGTTTATCTCCCACTTGTCCTGCAGTGTCTGTTCAAGCAGACACAGTGGGTGCACAAAGATACAAACTTCAGTTCCTCATCACGTACATAAGCTTGTGTCACTCTCTGTGGACAATAATATACTCTTGTGATGTTTCTAAGAGATAAATATGTATTTAAAACATTATTAATTAAATAGCATTTGAGATTAAATTGCGGAACTTGTTTTACTAGAGTGTAGAAACAATGAATGAATTGTACTCAAAACTCTACAAAGAGACAGAGAAGATCAAGCAGTGGAAGCTGACTGTGGAATCAGAACTAAATCAGAAAGAAACTGCAGGAAAATAGAAAGGTTATTGAAGCACAGCATAAAGCCATTCAAGAATTTCAATTGAATCTATTCAAGAATTGAATAGATGAACTAAAGAGAAAGTGCTTCCTGATTTAGCATGACAATATTATTCATACAATTAAATATTAAATAAATGTTGCATGTTGATTTTTGCATTGAGAAAATGATTATTCTGAGCAGGGGTCTGCACCTGTCCTGTGTGAATGTGTGGATGAAGAACTTACCTGCAAGTGTTTCAGTTGCTGGTAAATTACTGTTTATTATTCTGCCTTTCCTGCAAAAGATGACTCAGCATGGAATACCAGATAAAAGAGACTTGTGTCTTCTGATGAACAAAATTACTTTTTCATGTGAGATTTGAGAAACAAAAATATATTTCTAGTGTATTTTTCAAAAACTATGTGGTTTTCTATTTATTCCTTTGAAATTAGTTAAAAACTGGAAGATGAGATATTTGAAAATAGAGATCTCTTGAAAGAGTAAGTAATACAGACAAATATTTTTGTGTGAAACAGTTTTTGTGCTGAGAGCTGTGCTGGTGTGAGCAGGTGTGTTTAACTGTTAAATTGTAAAGGTCATTACGTTGTTTATCCTCAGGTCCACAAAGTTTGTGCATTCCTGTGACACATTATGGGGTTTTTCTCTCTTTGAGATACCTGTGTTATCTGCTTAAGGAAACCTGTAGTCACTTCACAGAGAAGTGCAGCAAATGTAAATAGACTTTAATTCTGCTTTTAATTCTGTTGGAATTTGGGGTTTGGTTTTGGAGAACTTTTTTATGATTTGATCAATATTTGGCCAGGACCAACCACCTTATCTAACTCGAATGTCTGCTTGTTATACACAGGGACAAATGAAAATAGAATCTGTCCTTTTTCTACATTTCATTATCAAATTATTCTCATTCTGTTAGATTTCAGCTATGACCATAAAGAGTGATGAAGAAGATGATATAGTAGAAGACATCAAGGCTCAGCTGCAGGACTCACAAAATAAATTTGCTGACTTAATAGAATCAAAAAGTAAGAATTCACTGGGCTATAGCAGAAAGTAATTGTTTATAGAGGTATAGAAGACAGGATTGTGATAATTTTACTCTGTTACTAGTCAGCAGCAGAATTTTGGGGCATTGCAGGCCTTATTTTTGTCTGGAACAGAAGCTGCTGATGTGGGATCAGGACTGGCAGGGTAGCTTTTAGGGCTAGTGAGAATTTCTGAAGATTACAAGGGGAGAAGACATTACTTGAGTTTTGCAAACTTACAGTGAGGTTCTGCTGAAGAAATTTACTTTTCAGAACCCGATTTTCAATATTTTAAGCAATTTATAAAAAAAAAATTTATTATATAATGCAAGTATGTTTGGTCTTTGGTAAAATCTATAAATATATGTAATGTTACATTTTTACTAACATTTTTAGTAAACATCCTATTTTTCTTAAATATAAATATAAAGTTGAATTAAAGATTCAGTTCTGAAAAGACAAATACTGAGCATTTACCTCTTCTATTCTAATGCTTGTCTTAGTGCTCTCATAAAATATTCAAATGACAAGTTGGTATCATTTGTCCATTCATGGTTTTATTTAGCACAGGAAATTTCAAAATGATCAGCCTTTTATTCCATTAGTACACAGTGTTGGGGGTTTACTCAGAAGCTGACTTAGAGTTAACTTCTATACTGAGAGATCCAGCAGGAGTCTCACGGTTTGTGGTGGCCCTGTATAAAGAGAGGCCTTTCCCCAGCAAGGGAGCCCCAAATCTCTCTCTTTGGTGTGTTTTATTTGTTGTTAGATGCACAGTAGTGGGTCTGTGTGGGTTGGTGACAGTGTGGGTTGGTACCTGCTGTGTCACGGATGCAGTTCTAGAACGATGACAAAACTTGATGCAATATTACAAGTATTTCCTCCCAGACCTCCAGCTTATTTTGATAACTTGAGAAAACTCACATGTTGTATCTTAGTTGCACAAGAAGAATGTAACCACTGCCAGAATTTAAAACTCCAGTACAGGGAATGCGTGTAGAGGCACTTCCAGGGACATGTAATTGCCACTCAACACTACTGAAAGCCATTTCCCAGTGGTGTTTACAAATCTGTGTTGTATAAAGCTGCAGGAGCAGAGGGTGCAAAATAGAATGTGGAAAATAAGAACAAATCTGAAGAAATCTCACTGTTAGGACTCACCCAGGAGTGGCAAGTTGAATGCAGGGTGACTTTCTTCTACCAGGAGTATCTTGGTGAGGAAGAGTTCCTGAGGGAAAAACAGCCTTCCCCTTTCCTTTCTTACAGCCATTTTCATTTTTAGTTGGAGTCTGAGAGTGGCTTCCCTGTTGGGAGGCATTCACCTGGCAAGTCTTAGGCTGTCACACCTGGGGCAGACTTTTACCTTTAGCATTTTTATGATCCTGGGTTGGTATCTGTTCATCCTTGACAATACTGCAGAAGGCTTCTGGATTGCCTTTGGTGGTGGTTTGTTGTTTGTTTTTTTGTTTAGCTTTACCCTCAGCACAGTGATCGTGTATCTCAGACTAACAGAAATATCTAGCACTTTCCAAAGAAATGAAACCAAATCCAAAGGGCTCTATCGTCTGAGCCAAAGAGCAAATAGGATTATGAAGTATTTTCAGACCATAAATGGAGATTGCTGGCATATGATATGCAACAAAGAGATTTGCTGTTTTAATCTGTGGTTGATAGGAAATGCTGCAGCTAATCCTAGGAAAGAAAGAGAAGAACAGTCTGTGAATCTATAAATTTCAGAGATGAGAGCTGTGTTTCAGGCTGTTACAGAGACTGGCAACAGGCAGATCAGCTTTGAAAATTTAGCAGCTACAGGCTGTTTAAATGCAAAACCTGGCAAAAACAACTTGTTTCTATGGCAGCATATCAGGATCTTATTTCCTTTTATCAGTGGAGGGCTGCAACAGGATGGCGTTGGAAATAATTCCTCTACCAGAATACTCATCTTTCAGAATCTGATTGGTTTTGTCTGTTTTTCATCAGCAGAGCTTCCAATTCTTGGTTGTTTGCAAGTGTGGGTGTGTTTTTACTTTACTATCTACGGTTCCATATTTTGTGGAAATAAGAGTGGCCCTGCTCTGGAAGTAGCCTGCTCATGAGATCACAAAGTTTTCTTTGTATTATACCACTACCAGGGGTAGGATGAGTAGGAACAGTCTGATAACTTCTCATTGTTCCTACTTTTATTTTAGGCATTGGTCAGTGACAGAGAATCCTATTAAATTACTGTTATGTATGAGCTTCTGGTATGCACTGAATTTCTGTAGCCCATTACAGAGACTCCTGGGGAATTAACCCAAGGTTTTTGTAATTACTAAATTCTATTTACAGATATCACTTGAAACACTTCCTGCAGAACATCAGCACACCATCATTCACTTAATGAAAGTGTAAAATCACTGATGTCAGGGAATGGATTAGTTTAGTTAACAGAAAGGTTAAAGATAAATAATTAACAGTGTAACTGGCTGTTCCAGAACAGGGCTGCAAAGCTGGGCTATAAAAGCACATTAAAAATTTCTGTCACCGAATCTCTGCAGGTCAGCAGGAGGGCAACCACAGAAATGGATCCATAAGCATCAGACTATGGACGATGGATTTTAGGAAACTGTGTGGAAGAAGCCTCAAGCACTCGCAGATTGGGACACTGGACTCTGTTGTCCTGTCAGTCTTTTGTCTGGCTGCTCCCTGTAGCTCATGGGATCTCACTCCCATCAGAGAGATCAGTAGTAAATGAGCTCCGTGGTCAGTCAGAAGGACAATCCAGGAGGTTTTTTACCAGCTTGATAGTTTGTGTAAATTACTGAAGATGTGTGAATACCACCCTGGTGCTCTTTAGATGGGCAGGGTAATGGTGCCAGCAAGGGAGTGGCAGCAGCCGAGAGGTTCTGTGACCATATCAGCATGGGGCTGGGCTGATAAGTAGCAGTCACATTGGTCCCAAGCTCCACTTCAACTAACTTGGAGATAAATTAATTTTCATTCTTAATACCTGGTCAGGTATTTCTCTAGTGCACTGCAGTGTGTTCTGAGGCTGGGTAAAAACACTGCAGTGAATAAAGGCACTGCTGAGACTGCTCCAGTGGTTCCAGCATTCAGTATCCACCACACTGAGCTCTGCCTGACAGCTCTGAAACTTCCTGACGGGGAGGGGCTCTGGACAGATGGAACCAAAGACATTGCATCTGTGCAATTGCCTTAACAACCAAAGTTGTAATCACTGCAAGCAATGAAATTGAGTTTGTGTGGCATGACCTATTTTATGTAACATCAGTGATTATGTTTTCATCTGTTAATTCTTTATTGCTTAAATCCTGTATCAATATTCTGTTATTTTACCTGGCTGGTGGAGAGTTACCTGGGTCAACACTCCCTCCTTAAATATTGCCATAGTATTAGCACTTTCTTTTAATGTTTTGAAATTTCCTCAGTATTCCAGACTTGTTGAAATGAGCATTAGTTAACTAATCATGTTGAGTTTAAAATATTTATTCCTTATATGATTTATTTAATAATTTTTGTTGTATTGTTTTCAATCACTGTTTTCAAAAGCACAAGTACTTGCTGAAGCCTTTGCACTTACTCTGCTTCAACGGCTTGTCTTGTTCTTGTAGTGTTCTCTGACTTTATTATTGGTCTCTGGCCTGGCAAAAGTGTATTTCCTACTCTTCAGCTTCCTGTACAAGTTTTCTGCATTTTCTCACCTCTAACAGTTATTGTTGGTTTTCTCTATTTTTATTGCTATGGTTTTTATTGTTGCAGTCTCTTTTGCATCTTCATTGTGACTTTAAAGCATTGTTATAATTTGCTACTGATGTTTGCAGACATTTCCCTAAATCTTGTTAAAGCAAATTCTTAAACCTTTTTTTTTACCCTAATCTTAATTCCCCCCTGCTTACACCCATTTTTCTCAACTCAGAGGAGTTGGCACTTTGGAGCAGCAAAGAGTACACGTCCTCACACTCTGACCTGTTCTCTCCTATATTCTTACAGGGGGTGTTGAGACACTTTAAACCTGGCTGTGGGGCTCTCCAGGGTGCATAAATCCAGCTCCAACTTCCTAAAGCTGTGAATTCTATAGAGGAAAGGATCAGCTGTGCATGCAAGGGTCACATGTGATATTTTTGCTTTAGGAATGCTGTTTTTAAATTTGCTGATACTGTAAATTTGAGTGCTTTTTGTCATCTCCAGGTTTTAGTTTAATGAATTGTGGTTTTTTTCCTTCCAGGTTCTTTGTGTCCTTTAAAATACACTTGGTATTTCCCAAGAACAAACATTCTTTTCTGTGATTAAAGCTTTAAACAACCAAGCCCATATACGTCTATGTAGTGTGCATGTGTATGTACAGTGTGTATATACACACATATAGATTCTCTATGTGTGAGTTGTGCAGTGTATACTGAGAGAACCTGAGTGTTTGTATTTCATATATAGCAGAAAAATACAGAGCTAAATAACATAGTGGAGTAGTAGCAAAGTGAATGTTACACTTCTGTTGCTAAGTGAGATGGACAGATGTTACAAAGAGTACAATTAATACTCTGATCATGTCCCTAAGCCAGAAAGAGATTTAAATATAATTAAATTATATTTAATTCCTGAGAAATTATATATTAGAATTAAGCCAGAATTAAAGATTCCATGAAAACAGAAAGCATTTGGCTAGTTTTAATAGAACAAAACCGCTATTACGTTATCCAGAAAATGCTTGAAAAATTATCCCAGGACACAGACCTGTGTGTGAAAACCACAGGAAAAGGAGACACTATTATTAAGGAATAAGCTGAACACCAATTGGGACTAACTGGATCACTCCTCCAACAGCTCAAAGTGACCACATTTACCACCTCAAACTCATGTTTTCCATATTTCTTATGGCTATGTAAATCAAGAAATGTGGTTGACCTGCATAAGAATCCATCAGATCAAATTCCAAATGGGAATTAGGTGATTGCCAGAAAGGGCACGTGTTCCCAGAGCGGCAGGCAGGGAGCTCAGGGAAAGGTTGACAGAGAATAGTGGCTTTGTTGACCTGTTCTCCCTCTTGCTCCCCCGAATGTGAGTGTTTTTCCCCCATCTGGGGACATTTTTTTCATTGGTATTGATGCAATATTTTGCTTCTTACTGTGCTATGAAGAGTGGTTTTGTAAAAGTTTTTTTCTCGATCAATTAGTATGGAGTGAATTGCTTGTTACTTCAATATTTGCTGAGTAGGTTCCAGGCCAGAAAATTTCTGAGTGTGTTTTGCTTGAGCAGGTAAGACAGGCTGTGCCTGAGCAGGCTGCAGAGCAGTAGGTTTGATTTCATATTTGTTGCTTCATGGGCACTCCATAGACTTAGAGAATGGTTTGGGTTGGAAGGGACCTTAAAGCTCATCCCATCTCACCCCCTGTCATGGACAGGGACAACTCCCACTAGACCATGTTGCTCCAGCCTGGAACAATTCCAGGGATGGGACAGCCACAGTTCCTCTGGGCAACCTGTGCCAGCATCTCCCAGCTGTGTCTGCTTGGTAAGGAGCAAACACAGTGAACCAGACCTCATTAAACCTGAGCAAAACCCAGGTGTAAAACTCATCATCTTTGATTATGGAGAACTCCATATCCATGCCAGCCTTCCTGCCATGGTCTTGCTGTCCTATGGAGCAATTAAATTAATCAATAATAACAACTTTTTTAAAGCACTGGTTAGTATAAAAGTCTAAGGAGAGAATGACTGTTAATATAATTAGATTTCCAGCTCCAGTTTCCAGGTTAGGATATTATGGACATGTTTGTTCCTATCACATTTACTTTGTGGTTCAGTATGAATTTTCATTAGATGACTTTGTGATAAGAATGCAATTATATAAACAGTAAGATCAGTCTGCAATTAGCCTGGAGAGTATAAAGCATGCACAGAGCTTGTGCTGGGTCACTGCCTCTCCCAGCTCAAGGCAGAGTCAGGTTCCTGTAATAGGGAAGAATTCTGCTGACAAGAGGTTGGTCTTTCCAGACTGGTGTTGTTGCAGCTACAGGGTAAACCAGCCTGTGTAATGGATGGCTTTGCTATGGGAAACTAGCAGCTAGAAGAGACTAGAGGGTGATGTCCAGGTGTTGGTAGACACTGTCATTTAAAGTTTGTCATTTAGAGGCTCTAGAGTAGTTCTGAAATTGTGTTGGAGCTAATCAAGGCTTTGTTCTTGGGATCCCCCTCCAGGTCTGAGAAATGAGGTCCAGCACAACAGACAGATAAAACAAGATTCATTGAATTGAACTCTTTGCTGATATTCTTTATTGTAATTTGCTTGAATCTATTATTTAATTCTTGGCAGTGTTTCCATCTCATCAAGCCTCTAAGCCACTGGAATTTGAAAAATCCAGTTTTATGCCTGATATGCACAGCCTTGTCTTTTTGTTTCTAACATTTTATAAGATGCTTTCTTTAGAAAGTTATTTTAAAACAGTGAGATTATTTTAGTATCTCTGGTTAATTCTAGAGTTCATGTTTCTCTTTCACATGTCTCACTTTCAAATCTTTCAGCTCCTGTTATTTGTTCCGTGTCGGGATTTTATCACTTAGTGAGAAGTTCTATGTAATATGCTTTAGTGGGGGGAAAGTGAATTTGTTCTTTGTTGTTAATGGCCTCTTTGCCCATGTTCTCTGTTTAATGATCAGTATTATTTCAGTAAGGTCTGAGATTGGAAAGAAATTGTCAGGCTGTAGCTAGAAACGTTAAGATTACTCCAAGTCTGTGACTGTTCTGGCTGTTCCTGTCGAACACTTTGGACAGGGCTGGAAGGCCTGTCCTATTTTACTTGTGGTTTTCTCTGTTCTTCCCCATCCAGCATGAGTCCCTTCTTTGTGATGTCTCTCCTCTTTGGCCTGACTTTTGGACAAACAGCATCACTTTGTGCTCCTTCTGAGTACACAATCCACGTGGAGAAACGGGAATGTGCCTATTGCTTGGCCATCAACACCACCATCTGCGCTGGATTCTGCATGACTCGGGTACGAAGCACTGCTCTGCTCTAGGCAGACAGGTTTCTGTAGCAGCCACCACTACAAACCAAGGGTCTGTTCTCCCAGAAAATAGTGTATAAATGATTTAATTCTTTGTTCATCACAGGCATAACAATTGCCCTGTCACCATGTTTTCAAGTTAGTTTTTTGCAAAGGTAGGGATGAAAAAGGCCAAGCCTCTGGAACTACGGAGTTGACATCACCAGTGGCACAGCAGAGACCTGACTGCTGCTGCCACTGCAGAGCCTCTGTGGGCAGTTTGTGAGGGTAGGATGGAACAAGTGAGGGCAGATTATATTGGATCACTCTTAATTAATGTAAATAACTTAGGTAACTTCTGCTCCCACTGCCACTGTATCAGCTGGCTGTGGGGACAACTCTGCAGCAGCCACACCACTGCACACAACTTCACTGTTCAAGACATCATTTTGAGTTCCAGCTTGGGCAGCAGGGAGCCAGAAGAGATCACAAAGCACAGGGAACACTCTGAGCCAAGGATTAGTTAAACCATAAAAACAAGGTGAATGTATCTGTATCTCTCCCTCCCGGAGAGGGAGCCCCGGTCACAGTCAGAGCTCTGAACTGAGAAGTGCCAGGGCTGGGCTCAGTGTATAAGTTTTGGTCTCTGCACTTCACAGGCCATTCTGACACACATGTGCTTCTGTGAAACAACACATTTCTCTTCTCTTTGTAGGACAGCAATGGCAAGAAGCTGCTCCTCAAGAGTGCTCTGTCCCAGAACGTGTGCACGTACAAAGAGATGCTGTACCAGACAGCACTGATCCCCGGCTGCCCTCACCACACCATCCCCTACTACTCCTACCCCGTGGCTGTGAGCTGCAAGTGTGGCAAGTGCAACACTGACTACAGTGACTGTGTCCGTGACAGGGTCAGGACAAACTATTGCACTAAGCCACAGAAGCTCTGTACCAAGTAAAGCTTTCAATGGAAAGCGGGTGAAATGTACTGCTCTGCTCACACCTGAACAGAAATAAAAGTGTACTTCATATTTGGTTTGCAAACTGGTGTGCACAAAGATTTATTCTGAAGGTGTATCATTAGTTGCTTCAATTAATTGGGTATTCTGATACAGGCAGAAAGGAACCATAAAGGCTGCACGTTTGTATTTAGCACCCACATGAATTTACTTTGGGGCAGAAGGAGATGTGAGTGTGTAGATGTATCAGCCTTTGCCCATAAATCCCAGATATATTGTAAACAGATGCTCTGAGATTCAATATACTGATGTATTTCAGAATTTTTTATTTATTTCAGATTTCAAATATTTCACTTGCTATATTTCAGAGTTAGAAAAGAGGCCACACACACTCTTGGTATTGAACATTTTAAATAGATTTTGACACGTACTTACAGCCTTCAAATTAGCAACACTCTTTTCCCATCTATGTAATATTAGTTTAGACACTGTAGATCTGTGTCCTCCCCGCTGTTGTCCAGACCTGTGTTTATTTGGAATGCTTCTCCATGGCTCTACATGAATAGCATAACCCCCTCTTTCCTGCTGAAATACAGTTTGAAATACACCTGTCTCTGTGAGCACTGAGGAATCACTGAAGCTTCAAACCTTTTTGCTCTGTTCTCCACAACGGGAGTGTGGTGCTGTCAAACTGAAAGCAAAACTCAAAAAATCCTCTTTTTCCCCACAGGTCAACAGGTCCCCCGGGAGTGGAAGGAGAGCTGAGCCCACCCTGTGTGCTGAACATGCACAAGTGAGAGGTGCAGAGCCAGGAATAAAGGAAAGTAATGCATGTAATTAAGTAAACTAACAACTGTTTCCTTTCTACTGAGATTGTAGCTCCCAAGAAATTAGATACTCCATTCACATTTAGCTTGAAATAGAAAATAAAGGAAAAAAATTCACAGGATACAAATGTGAAATTTAACATTCTTAGAAAAATCTGGCTTTCAGGATTGGTATTCTCAACAAAATGTTCCTAGAATCTGCTTCTCTATTCCAAACACCTTCATTTTATTTCATCTGCAGCAAAACCTGTGAGAAAGCCCAAGGGAACCTGCTGGTGCCCCCCTGGAGCAGGGGTTTGGACCAGATGAGCTCCAGAGGTCCCTTCCAACCTCAACCAATCCATGGTAATTTGAATACGTGTCATGGATTCTACACAAGGTATGAGCTACAATCATCATGTGCAAAATTTGGTAATAAAGAAACGCCTTCACAGGCAAGGTTTGAAAATTTAACTTCTCTAAAAACATGTTTGAAATTTACAGAAAATCCAGAGCATCTGCAGGAGCAGTGGGAGCCCTACTTCTGTAAAACTGATCCCTTACACCTATGGTGTAGATCATCCAGTTATGGGTAATTTTGTACAAGACTATTTCTAAAACTGTTTGGAGCAGGAAAGGTTAGTTACAAGTAAGTCACAAATATTTTCTGGTGGTGAGAAGTCTGGTATGCCCAGCCCCTTCTGTGTATCACACAAAGGAGCTGTGGTGTCCCAAGCTGTCCAAGAAAGAGCTGCAATGTGAACTGCTGGTCTCTAGTTAGTGAAGAGCACAGGAACTGTAGGAAAAAAATTTGGAAATCGTTAATTTATTGAACAAAGCAGCCCTTATGGAATCTGGTAAATGCCAAAGAAATAAAGTATTCAGCTTTAAGATCAGCCAGAGCTTTTCAAGGTGTCTGGACTGTTAAAAATGTTATTTAGCCCAGGAAAATAGAATTGTTTACTATTAAGCAGCACTTGTACTTAGCAAAACAAAAAGAAGGTACTCAGCCTATTTACAGTATCAGCACCACTGCGAAGTTATTGTAATGTCCTTCATGGCCTGACAGATTTCTCTTCACGACAGACAAAAACCAAGTGTACTTTTACGGTTAACGCCTATGCAAAATCATTGAGAGAAAAAAAGTGTCTTCTTTTGCACTTCAGAAAAACCCAAACTGAGACGTTTGCACTGTACCAACATTAACATGTGCTATTTAACTATCCATTTCCGTGCCCTTGGAGGACTGTGTCCCTCTGACCTTTAAGCAGATTTCATGTTCAACTTTAAGACCCCCAGGTCCAATGGTAAATCCCTGTTAAGGTGATGATTCCTTACAGACAAGAGTTTGTTACCTTCCATTTATCCTAAGATCCTTTTCACATAACTGAGCGATGGATTTGCTGACAATCCAAACATCTTCACCTTTTGTCCGCATCTCAGTCCCGGTGGGGAGATCACAGAACGGGCTGGGGGCTCCGGGCTGGGGTACCACGGGGCTGGTGCCCCGGCTGCTCCCGGCGCTCCGCGCCCGCGGCAGATGCTCAGAGAAGCACAAACCCGAGCGCATTAACACATGGCGCCCGAGGAGGGAGAAGGAGAGAGAAGGAGACGGAGACAGAAGGAGAAGGAGCCCGCGCTGTCCCTGAGTCCTCGCGGTGGAAACAGCGGCGCGGGCTCCGCACCCGCGCGGGACTGCGGCGGCACGGCCCGGCCCACAGGGGGCGCTGCGGCCGGGACTCTGAGGGGCAGCCCCGAGCACTGCCCCGCCTTTACCGGCCCCGTACCCGCCGGGCCGCCGCCGCTTCCCCGCGGAAAAGCGCCGCACCTAAAACGCTGCACCGGCGTGGGCAGCATTTGAGGGGGGAGTTCTGCCCGTGTGCCCTGCTCAGGTGAGACCCCACCTGCGGGGGGAGGGAGGTCTCACCCCTCCAGCCCTGCAGAAGAGGAACTTCGGGATGACCGTACTGTGGCCTTCCAGTACCTGAAGGGAAACTACAAGGAAGACAAGACAAGGGAGAACAGCTTCACACAGACAGTAGGTTTAGATTGGCTATTAGGAAGAAATTGCTCCCTGTGAGGCTGGGCAGGCCCTGGCACAGAGTGCCCAGAGAAGCTGTGGCTGTCCTCGGATCCCTGGCAGTGCCCAAGGCCGGTGTGGACGGGGCTGGCAGCAGCCTGGGACAGTGGGAGGTGTCCCTGCCCGTGGCAGAGGGGAATGGGATGGGCTTTAATGTCCCTTCCCGCCCAAACCATTCTGGGATTGTGGCACCGCCCCCCCGCAGGAAAAGCAACCAATAGGAAGCGAGCACCGCCCGCTGTCCCGCCCTCAATAGGCGGGGCCTCCCTGCACGCGGCTGCCTGAGGGGAATTCCGGCGGTGCCAGGTTCGGATCCTGGCGGGTCCCGATCCCAATCCCGATCCCGATCCCGATCCCGATCCCGATCCTGATCCTGTCCCGGTCCCCATTCCGGGGGTCTGCCTGCCTGGCTGGCCGAGGGCTGCCCCGTCCCCTGGAGCCTGCTCGGTGTCCTGGATGCAGCAGGTGAGGCGGAGGCAGCCCCGGGGTGCCCTCAGGGCCTGGGGAGGCTCTGGCCGCGCGGATCGAGTTCTCTCCGGGAGTCGTTTATTCCAGGTTATTTTTATTAGGCAGTTGTTTCAAATTCAAGACATAAAACGCCACTTCGGAACACATCGTAGGGAATTGAAAACTAATTTCAGCCACAGAGTTAGGTTTGTTTTCTCTCAAAGCAAGAGGTAATTCTGCTACAGACTTGGCAGCATGAACCGAAACGCCAATTCTGACCAAAATCAGAATTTATGCTCTACCATGCACATTATCCTGGAAGTGGTTCGTGTTCTGGAGAACCTTGTGGCTGGAGCACCAATAGAGAGTAAGAAGATTGAAAAGCTTTATTTATGTACATTTTCTATGAACAGCATCCGAGGCTGTTAATCCATAGCCTGCAAAGGCTGTACAATACAGCATTTGAGGGCTTAAGACAACTCAATTTCTTTTTCAAGACACATGAAACATGTTTTGTTATAAACCTATCAGTATCAAGACAAGTGAAATACGACTCCTCATTGTAGGGATGTCACAGGGCTGAGCTTCATCAGCTGCTGTGTGGTCTCTGAGAGGTACCAAAACTGGCTGAGGTTTCCCTGTGACAAAGGAAGCTCCCACTGAAATCAGTTACTTAGAAAAATTAGACAAGGGAAATGTGAATAAGGGATGTTTAGAGACACAATAAGGGCATCAACAACTTACATCTTTATGCTTTCGAACAAACTGTTTGACAGGAGAACAAGAAAATGTGTTTGATGTGCTTTCAGAACTATCACCTGGAGGGATCTGATCTTCTGTCACTTTCCTCTGACACAGGTGCCAAGGACCGGATAATGGGTATTTTTGCTGCCTTATGTGGCAGTAACTCTTTCAATGAGTTAAAAAATACCTTCAGTTACTAAGATGCAGAGAAAACTGCAATTATATTAGGCACCTCACAACAGCAGGAAACTACAAAAGACCTTTATCCCTGGATTCTGTTAAAGGCACTAGTATATGAATAACATGTTGATTTCCAGCTTAATTTATACCAATAACTTAGAGAACTAAACCAGTTACAGGTATTGTCCTGTTCCTGGTATGCAGTGCAAGTATCCCCTAGAGCTTATGTAGGAATGCTCAGAAAATTAATGCCCAGTTTAGAGGAAGAAAAAACAAATCACAAACCCAAAACACTTCAGCAATTTGGTGGTTCAAGTCTGAATCTGCAGAAGGTTTTTTTACCACTTTTTCCTGTTTTCCTAAGGCACTGGGGTGGTTTTGTACTTCTGGGGGAGTGGAGGGCTGGGGAAGCAACAGCAGGTTCTGCAAGCTGCCTTGGCATTCAGTGCATCTCAGAGCAGGAGTGGGCATCTTCCGACTTACTCAAGAAATAATAAATAAAGAGCTAAACTCTGGTCCTGTCATTACATTCTGGTGCTATGAATTTGAGGAATGAAACCAAATTATGTGTAGGTGTGTTTAAAATTAATATAATACTGTCATTATGATGGGGAATGTAAATGTAAGAAGGAAATAGCTTTATTTGCAGTCAGTTTCTATCCCTGTAGGGCAACAATCTTGGAACCTGAACCACTGGCTGTGGTGCTATTTTTACTGATTTTCCTGGAAAACTGGCTTGCTCTGAGTGGTAAAAATTATACCCTACAAGAGTTTCTTCTTTCTGCCAGTACTACCTTGGGACAACACACCCCAGCTGGGCACTACCCCAATATCTCTCCAGAACAGAACCATTGTAGGGACACAGCCAGGAGCACCTGGCAGCCAGGAAATTGCTTTGCTGGCTGCTGTGTTAAACTAATTTCTAAGTTTCAGCTTGAGACCTTCATGGATTTGCTGCCAGTGCCATTCTCCCAGCTGAGCCTTTCTGAGGAGCAAGCAGCAGATCAGGGCCCTGTTTCCTGTTCTGGTTCTTGCAGAATGAGGTGCCAGGCCCTGTTTTTAAATTAACATCCATTGCTAATCAGCTGTGACAGAGTGACATGAGCCTGACTCTTTCCTGGTGTGTGATCTCATGTGTCCCTGCTAGCCTAAAGCTCAGCCTGGGCATGGCTCAGTTGGGAGTGCCTGCCATGCCCAGCTCTTAGTGCAGTGCCACAGCTCATGGTTGGATGATTAGAAAAGAGAAATCCATGTAAAAGGCAGCAATATGTGTCAACTAAATCAGATACTTGGAGCAGCAGCACTACCCCAAATCGTGAAGTGACAGAAAACTGATGGGAGTTTGAGTTTCTTTGGGGAATAAGAGATAAAAAATAAATAATAGGTAATGGGTGGTATATCCCACACAAATGTGGACTAGAATGCACATATTTCCTGAAATTCCATTTTGTTCCACTGTGTTTCAGTGGAACAAAGACCCCATGACTTGTAAATTCCAAGGCCTCGTAGACATTGGACTATTGCAATGTGGAGTTTAACTGAACTTCTCCCCATCATGTATGGAACAACTGCATCAGGAATCTAAACTGGTGATCACCAGATCTGCTGCTATGGGGGTATAGTTAGCAAAAAGCTGTTCTCTGAAATGGTGAATTATCTCAAGTAAGCAAAAATTAAAGAGATCCTGAGCCTTTGATGTAATTTATTTTTCTGGGGACAACCTTTCTCCCTTTCTAGGCTGCTTCAGAAGGAACATTCTCTTTTGAATAAATATGACAAATAGAAAAAATAAAATATAGAAACAAACTATGTAAACGCAAGCCCTGAGGTATTTCAAGCACACAGTGTAATTTTTATACCTGACATGCAATAAAGGTGCCAGTAAGAAACTTACTTCATGGCTCTGTAAAAATGTCCCATCTTTCTTTCCTGCCTTCTGCCCCCAGGAAAGGGCGAGAGGTTGAGGTAAGAGCCCCGTGGAAGCTGTGATAGTCACAGAAGCAGAAACTGAGGATATTAAAGTGCTGTGTGTCTTTTTCTGACCACTTTCACTCTTTGTTTGGCTTCCACAGGCCAGTTAGATTCTCCAGAGATCTGACAAAGGGGCTGCTTTTCTGGACCTAGGCTCCACTCCTGCACCAGTTTGTAGCCACCATGAGGCTTTTTGGGACAAAGGGGCTGCTGAATGTGGATTTTAGTAGCCCCTTGAACTCACAGTTGGGTTTTTTGGTGTATCTCAGCCTAGCCTGGGAAGCTTAAGCACACTTTGCACTGCAGTTGGTCCCAAATGACTGCCTGGTTTTGCCAGCTTCCCACCTCTTTTCCCCTCTTTCTTTAGCCTGGATCTCCTTGGACATGTTTTCTCCCCCAGACCTTTCTGCATTTGCATGAAGGGTGCAGTCCTACAAAAAAGAAATACCCAGTCTCTGCATGACAGTGAAGTCAGTGGGTCTACTCACATGAATTGAAGTTTGCTGGAGCAGGCCCGTAGGCAATAATTATTTTTTAAAATAAAGTCCAATTTTACTAGTTCTGCTCTGTTTGGGCTTTGGAAAATAAAGTCACAAAATAGATCCTAGGTCTTACTTTTTACAGTGGCATTTGTTCCTCTGCTAATTCTTGGCAAACAGGGGCTCAGTGTGAGAGGGTTCCAAGCACTGTGTCCCTGTGGGATGTGCACATCCTGCACTGGATGCGCACACAACATGTTCCATTTGCACATACTTACCTAGACAAGGTACTGCACATCCAGGGACCTGCTCACATCCATATGTATTTAAGGAGAGAGATGCATGTGCTTACACAAAGTCTATACATGTGTAAACTCTTAATTGCACATATACAAACATTAAAAATCAAATTAGTCTTAGATGCACCTTTGCTTTTTGTCATTAAAAAGGACATTTTAAACCCCTTTTTTTGTTCACTTCAGTTTTACTGTAACTAATACAATTCACCTGATCACCTAATGGGATATTTTCCTCTCAGTATGTTAAAACACTGATTAAAATGCATTACAATTATTAAATTGGGTAGAAGAGCACTTCTTGTAAGCTTAGTCTGGAACTCCTGGGGCATAGTTGTGCAGTGACAGTTTTAGATCATTTCTCTCATGTTACGGATCGTACAGCACAGAATCATGCTGAATATCATGCCAAAGATCTAGAAGAGAAGGGATGTGATTTAGGGATCCACTTAAAAAACAATTATAAAACAATTTGCATATAAGAACAATCTGAAGGTCTCTATGGCAGAGTAGTGACTGCTTCCATCCACAAACCCCAAAACACCAGACAAAAAACATGGAAGAGGTTTCACTGATTTTATCTGCTCACACTGGTTTCACTATTCTTTGTTCTAAATGTCCAGGCAAGCACAGCTGCCCCAAATATTAATGTTATTAACATCAATTTAAGTCACATAATAACTGTGACTATTGGTGGTATCCTAGTCTTGCACCAGAAGGTTCTGCATTTTAGAGTGCTTCTACATGGAATATTACACACATTTGAGTAAGAGCAGAGGGTGATTCCAGAGAACCTGGAGATGGTTCTGAGCTCTTAATAGTTCCTGTGCTCAAGAGCAAGACTATACATTAAATCTATAACCCCACTCACGTCAGGAAACTTGTTAACTGAAGGGAATGATAAAAGCAGAAAACAGTGGGTGTTGCCAGAGGCTTCTGCTTTCTTGCCACAGGTTGATTCTCCAAAGCAGCTCCTTCCTGAGGCTGCACTGCTAAGGGTGGGAGATGGGCAGTTAAAACACTGGGTTTTTGTCCCTTCTCCACACATCTCCCTAAGGATGGGCACAGCTGAGCTCTCACAGCCCAGCAAGTGGCAGAAACAAGCACAGAAAATTGTGCAGGTGCATTTCTGCTGCTGAGGAGGTTGTGATGACTTCAGGACCTTCGCTGTGTCTGAGGTGGAGATCTAAGGGGAGATGATCCCAGTTCTGGTGTGTCCTTGATGTTACTGAACTCTGTCCTACCCTCATTGCCTGGCTGTATTTCTGAGTCCCTTCATGTTTCATACAAACTCCAGGATTGTTTAATCTGCACACCATGGTTTCTGTTACCTGCAGAAACCCTTCAGCTACTTTTCAGAGTCCACATAAATCTGTGAAAGTCCTGCTCTTCCCAGCAGCTAAAGGAGTGTTTCTTTACTAATATTGCTCCTCGTGCTGCTGGTGTCTGAGTCTGAAGGAAGTTATGGCACAGACGTGCAGGAAAAAGCTTTGTGCTAAAGCCTGGTGAGCCCCAGCCTGGTGGTCCTGCTGTGTCCTTGGGACAGGGTGACATCTATTGGTCACAGCTCTAGTGGGTACTCTCTATTCCTCATGAAAACTAAGGAATGTATCCTAAAGAATTAAAGCATCAGCCTGCAGTTGTTTTGGAATACATTAAATGCTGCCACAGCCTTTTGCTTTTCAGTTTGGTTCATGTGCATTCTGCTTTCTTACTATTACAACAAAAGATAGCCATTACTTTGGACCCTGTCTAGGGACACAAAATGAACTTGTAAAGCAGTCACCCAGCTCTGCTTGTGCTGATGGGGGCAATTTCCAGGGAGAAGACATACTGGAAACGATAAGAATTGAGGAATCTCACCAGTTGCTGCAAAATACCTTCCACAAAGCTTTGAATAAAGGACAGGGTACTGGGCTCAAGGAAAGATTTGAGAACATGGATTTACTCACTGTGATGCTAGCAATTGCAATTCCAACAATTCCAACTAAGTGCAGATTAGTATCAATTACATTCTGAATTTCAACCAGGCAGTTCTGTTAAAAACAAAATTATTATTTTTTTTATGTTTGGAAATCTGTATTTCAATCAATTCTATCAGCTGTTCTTACTGAACAACAGATAAACATGAAAATATTAGTGCCGTCACCATTCTAATTCCTGCATCTAAACCTTGGGGTTTGTTGGATAATTTTCCCAGCATCTTCCCTTTTCTAGTGAGGCATCTGTACCTCTTGCCTGGAAAGGCTGACACATGCAAGTAATTTTCTTACATTCGGTTTTCCCTAAATTTAAACTTCTTTATATAACAGGCTATGCTAAATCAGGAGGTTTTGTGCCTTATTTTGACATTGTATTCACAAGCAGATTCCAGAAAAGACATAAATTACAGAAATATCTGTCTTAACACCAATGAAGTTTCTAGTCAGGAGGCTCCATGCATGCCTAAGGTGGGCACTTGCCAAAATTCAGCCTCCATGGGGAATTTGGGGTCCTGTTCTGTTACCTCCTTCTCCCTTTTCCTTTCAGATGATGTAATATTGTCTCAGCTGCCATGGAATGCCACAAACAGGCGTCACAACTGAGGGCAATATGACCTCCAGCTTCATTCTGCCTCCACTCTGCTCCGTTCCATAAGGAATTTCATGCTGGAATTTGCAAGGTAAAAAGGAACTTCTTCCTTTCTTTTACTTACAGAATGTCTCAAATTTTACTAAAGAACTGTCATGAAAAAGTGATTAGAACAAGCAGGACAGAGGACACTTGCCTTTGGCAGCTGGATGTTCTCTGGACAGGGTAATCCCGTTTGTTGTTCCACATTACCTTTACCACAGCACTGGAGCTGAATGAGAGAGAGATGAAGGATCAAAGAGGGATAAACCACAGACTGTTTCATACTGAAAGTCAGTTGTTACTTTCATACTGAAAGTGAGACAATAAACAACTAAAAAAAAGAATCTGTACAGATCAATAACCTTATTCTCTATATTTAAACTGCTGCTTCTGGTAGAGTTCCAACTGCGTGGGACAGAATTCTCAAAAATTAGTTTCAATTGTCTGAGGCCAAGCAAACAGCCACATTTGTATTAACAACAATGTCCAGAAGGGATTTTTATTGTGGTATTTAATAACAAAGCAAACAAGTGGATTTGGGAAAGGCAGATGCCTGGCTTACAAGAGAACAGGAGTTGTTAAAGGGAGAATGCAGAAAGTTCAAATATCATATACAGAATTATGGGCAATGCACAAAAGCCACAGCAGAGAATGCTGGAATTTTATTTCTGACACAACATTGTGCTGGCTTTAGAGACAGTAATAAATCAGAGTTTCAGAGGGTTTGTTTTTCCTGTTTGCCTATCTCCCACAAAATGTTTGGAATTCCTCTTTGGGTCAGAAATAAGAGCTATGGGAGAAGGACAAAAGGGTCTGAGGTTGTGAAATGTTTGTTCTAAAGAACGTGGGAATTGCTGTAATGAACAACAAAGCTTGGGCTTGCTCTCCATGGGAGGCAGTGTAGATCCAGGATGGACACAAATAGGATTCAAGAAGTCACAGGTTGTAACTCTGATTCAGACATTCACTTTTTGAGTGGCCTGAACTGTGTCACACATGTGCTTTTGGTCTTTCACCTACATAGTTCAACCAGTGACAGGATCTGCCACACTGTAGGTCCTGGGACACAGGTCACATTTCCTCTGACAGATGCAGAGGGATGCAGACATTTCTCCCTCTCTCTGCATTTGCAAGTATTTATCTGTGGATTTCAATATCCAGAAGGGCCATAGCAGTCATTTCTTCTGAACACAAAGACCAGAAGCGTCAGAAATTTCAGAGCCTGGCTAACTGCACTTTCAAATGCAGAGATCTGAAAACCAGAATTCTGACAGAGCCCTCGGGAAACTCTCAGGGTTGTGAGCCTCTGACTTGATTTTAGTACATTCACTTTTATTTTTCCACACCTCAGAGGGAGGAATTCTGGGTTCTGATGGACAGTGTGACAGTGGAGCAGTGGAGTGAGGTGTTAAGGTGGAGGAGTACTCACAGCCACGTGGTAGCGGTAGATGGTACTGTTGACCTTCCCCACTGGGTTTTTCATGTAGTCCTCGTAAGCATCATCATAGATTTTCTGGGCTTCCTGTATTGCCTGCAGAAATCAGACTTTCTCAGTGAGTTGCAAATCAGTCTTATCCCCAGTCCAAGACTTTCACCTTGTGTCCTCAGCCTCCAGGGCAAAAATTGTGCCTGGTAAACAGGTATGATGACACAAAAGCCAGGAGGCTCTGTGGCCTGGTGGCATTCAGAGGGTCACAATGTTCACAGGCTCTATTCTGTGCTTTGGTTAAACACTTGAAGCTGGGGAAGTTCAGTGCCTGAATTTGTTTGCCCTTTTCCTGGGCAATACCCTCTTTTCATATAGTTCCCCTTGATGTTCCTTCAAGGCTGAACCACACCTCCACTTTTTCTTGAACAGAGAAGGCAAAAACTTCATCCTATTCCAAACTTGTGATAACACAAGCTCTCATTAGCTTCAGATAAGAATGTCAGAGAGTCTTCCTGGGAAAAGTCTGCTGGAAAGTTTTCCTATGGAGAGCCAGGTCAGTGGGCACTGAAATCTGTAACTACCCCATTATTACATTAGAGGCTGTTTGCTACTCACCACTTTCTTGCCTATGAAGGCAAATACTCCAGCAGTGACCTCACCTGCAAATATCACCAACAGGCAAGCAAAGAACTGCGGAGGAAGGAGAGAGTCTCACATGAGTGCATCGTGTTCACAGGGGCTGCCAGCCAGCCCCTCGTCCTCCCCAAGCCTCAACACCCCACCCTGAACTAAAGCTATTGAGGAGGCCAAGGGAGATTTCTTGTCATATTCAAACAAAGGGGAAATGGCAAAGATGTGGCTCAGAGGGAGCTTCAGGAAAATTAGAAGGTAATTCCAGGGAATGCATCACAAGGGACAAACAAGGGGACCTCTACATGTGTCAGCTCTACAGTAGCATGGTGGCTGTTGAGTCCAGAGAAACTGGATTAGCCAATAAAAGGACATAAGACCTTTCAGGTGTAATGTAAAGACTTCTCCATTAATGACACCAAGCATTGAATGCTTTGGATGGTTTTCCTGCACAGCCCAGGCCCTGGAAACCTTTTACTCACTGTTCCAATTAAGCACTGGGACTCCCGTGCTGCTCCACAGCACCCGAAAAATCCGACTGCCGACATGATGGCCCCTGCTCCCACCAGTACATAGAGTCCTGTGGAAAATCAGAGCCAGGCAACAATTTGAGAAGGCTTCTCTCCCCAAAGCCTGCTACCTATTTCATCAACCCCACCCATTTATAGCCAACAAGGTCTTTGGCTCAAAGCTGGTTCACTCACACAGAAAAGGTTCTCTGACCACAGGAGGAGAGCAATGCTTTATTCAGAATTCTTGGAGAATTAACTAAGACAATTTGAGATCAGCTCAGCCGGTTAGAGCATGGAGCTAAAAACATCAGCTTTGCAGGTTTGATTCCTGGATGAGCCGTTAGCTTAAGAGTTGGACCTAATGATCCATCCTTGTTGGTCCATCCCTTCCAACTCAGAATATTCTGTGATAAGAATCTGTGACTTCCACCTTCCAAGTTTCCTGTCCCGGGGACATCTCAGTGCAAGAAGAACCCCCTTACACCTCTGTAATAAGCCGTGTATGGCAAGAAAACCCCAACACAGCTAGAGGGCTTATTTCTGGGAAACCCGGGGCTGGGAATGTGCTGTACTGCTCTTCAGGAGGGAACTTGAAGGAACATGGGAGATGGCAGCATAGCCCCATACAGATCTAGGACCTCAGCTGTAACTTGACACCTAGAAATGCTCATATTCCACAGGTTTTTTGGTTTTGTTTTTATTTTTTTTGTATGGGCTTTATCTCGGGCAAAAGGAAATCAGAGCACAGTTTCTCTCTCCTCACCAGCAAATGTACATTTTTTGATCTGTGCTTAGGCAACACACGGGTTCCCGTGGGGGTCAGCTCCCGTCAGAACACAACCACTGGGGCTGTGCCTTGGCTCTGGTACGACGTTGGTGTCATTCCAGTCCTTGCCCTGTGCCGGACACGCAGAAATCTGCTGTGCCAAGCCACTGCTGGGGAAAAGAGCTTAATTTTCCTTCTCCTCGTGTCCTCCCTGGCGAGGGGACAGTGGAGCTGCAGGCAGAGTGCACTAGAGGGCACAGTGAGCCTTGCTCCCAGCCTGGACTACCCAAGCTTCCAATGAGAACCTTTAGTGTGCTCAGTTATTATTATAAAATCCGACCCAGGGTTAGCAGAGCTGCTAGAATTTGCTGTTAGCAGGCCTTGTGTAACCTATACTAGAAAATCCTACAGATGGCATTTTGCAATTGCTAGGAAAAAGTACAAACAGTCAATGTTTGAGTGCAGAGCTTCCATGCAGCTACTGTGCCACACTGATGCAGCCTGCTCAGGGAAGGCAAACTCCTGCCTGCTGCCCATTCACTGCCACATCACTCTCCAGTCTCTGTCTATCCCAGTTACTGTGATCCTTCTCCTCCCCTCCCTCCTTCTGCCCCAGTTCCTGCTAAGAAAAACATTCTGCCAAATAGCAATAAAACAATTACAGGTAATACGGCTTTGCCCTACTAATTGTAGTACCCGTGGTGCTGAGGGGATGCTGTTTGCTGACTGTGTTGGCAGTTCTTATTCCATGTTTTCTGGATTTTTAATACTCAGCCACCTGTGACTTATTAGGACTGAGCATTCTTCAGGCTGATACTTGTACACATATTCGCAGCACTGGTTTTTACTAATATACAAAGATATTTATAGCTCAGGGGAGAAAGGTCAGCCAGCCCTCGTGGAAGATGAATTGGAAAAGACAGAAAATCCTCTCTTAGGTGCAGAACCTGGTGCTCACTAGCCAAACACCAACACTGCCATTTCCTGAGATCTCCATGGTAACAAACACAGTGCAATTACAAAGATGTTTCCTGGACATTTTCTGTGTGTCACTCCCTGCTCCCATCCTTGTAATTCCTTATCAGGCCACTTCACAAAGATAAATTTGAGTAAGGAGACAGGAAAGGAGTCTTCCCATTTCTTTTTGTTATTTGCAGCTAGGAAAGACAAAGCTCGGTGAGACCACTTTCAGGAATTTGGATTTTCATTTGTCAGAGAAACAGCCTGAGCATTTCACTCGCATGACTCAGAGCTAAACCACTACCTCAATCAGAACTTCCCTTTTAAGGCGTGTTACAGGAAGAACGGCACCACTCACTAACAAAGCTGAACCCCACAGCTGAGCCAGCCAGGAGTTTAAATTCACCTTCTACCATCTTCAGCTCAGGAAGAGTTCGTCCTGCTTTGTCCTTTCTCAGCCTGGGACTACCACTTGCTGATACCCAGCTATTTCTAGATGGAAAATAATGTTGACACTTAAAATTTCCACAAAAATAAAGATATTTTTACTTTTCTACTATATATACACATATGTAATCTTTCACACAGGAATGAAACTTGTGATTTTGGGGTTGTCCTGAGGCCAGGACTTGGCCTTGATGATCCTTGTGGATCCCTTCCAACTCAGAATATTCCATGAGACACATGAAGAGTAGCTTGAAAAAAATTCAAAGGGGCCAAGTTACTTCTCAGCTTGCACTGAGAGGTTTCTCAGCACCCACATCCAGGGATGCTCGGTGGAAGATGATTTCCAGGAAGGATATCTGTCGGAGACTGAAATATTACAATTTATGCCTTAAACATCTTCATGAAGGACTTTTGCCTATTATAGCAAAACTGTATTACAAAAGCTGCAGAGAAGACCACTATGCCCTGACTAAGACCCTAAGATAAAGGGTCTCAGCTCAGGTCTGGGGATGCACTCACAGAGGGATCAAGCCCAGCACCTCCGGGCTGGAGACCGCAGCCCCAGGGCTGTCAGCTGAACAGACCCTGGCCCCAAACGGTGGGGGGAGGAGAGGCTCTGAGTGTGTGGTGAAAAAGCCTCTGGTCCAAGGCAGTGAACGCCCATCCTCCGCTGTGCTGGGGAACTCAGCTGAGGAGCCCTTCATGCCAGGAGAAGCCTCATCCCCGTACAGGACAGAGGGGATGCCATGGCCTGTCAAAGGCCCGCCCGAAGGTGTCCCCAGGCCCTGCACCAGAGCACTGCACAGGATGCAATAGATGCACAGTGCTGCGAGGGGAGCAGTGTCAAACCTAGCCCCCCTCAGGAGGCACGGGGGTGCTACCACCTGGCCCAAAACGTTCATTAATCCACTGGATTCTATACTTTTCGGCGGCAGCAGCGGGGGAGCCTCACCACCAAGAAGAACAGATGGAGGGGAGGAACGAGGGGTCGTTGGGACCCCCAGAAGGGTGATATGCTTCTACCTAACCCCTGTCACTCTTTCCCTGAGAGCCCCCCCCCCCCGCTTTTTCTATTTCTTCCTTTTCTCTTTGCCTCTTTTACTGTGAAGTAAAATATATCATATTTATGTCTCCAAACATCTAACCTCGTTTGGTTTTAATAATGTTTTTTGGGTATATTTTGAACCTTTCTGGGTTCTATCTGTTTTATTGACAGACTTAGTTTACTTTGCTCTTCTGTGTATTGTAACAATATCAAATCAGTAGATGCAGATGTATTGTGATATTGTAACAATATCAAAGCAGTAGATGCAGAAATAGCCTGGATGGTGTAAGACAGGGATCTGGTATTTCTTTTCCTAGTGGGCTGTACACAGCTATGTAGGCATGACCACCTCAAATTCTTAATAAGAATAGACCTAAATTTTAAATGAGACTTTCTAGAGAGAAGAAAAGCAAAGGGTGGCAATGTCTGGCACACAGCCCTTGGATCCCAGCCTTACCTAAAGCCATCAAGCACTGAGAGCTGCCAGGGTCACCAGTGCAAATCCAGACATTGGGTGGTGTTAATATCACACCTTGCCTTGCAATAGTATCCAGTGTCAGAAGTACCTCAGCTTGACTAAAACCCATTCCTTCCCAAAAAGCAGGATGGAAAGCCTTAATCAGCTTCTATTCATCACTTCCATTGTAAAATACAAGGCCTTGGCATGGCCTCCAACTTGGCATCTACAGCAAGGCAGGGAAACAAAAAAAAGACAGTTTATAGCCACAAAATGGAACAGGCTTGAGAGCTACAAACTGACACAAAAAATTCACCACAAAGCTCAACATGGCAAAAAGAAGTGTGTGAGTCAGGTCAGGGTAGAGAGCTTGTTTTGGTGAGTGGAAAATGATGAGAAGACTGTCCAGCTGCAGCTTTTTGTGCAGCAGAAGGAAAAAAGTACACGGTAGAAAGGAAGCAAAGGCTTGTGGCCTTTGTGAAAATTTTCCTCTCACCTCTTGTTGCCTCTGTTCATTTCCTGCAGCTCTGGCACTTTGATCTGTATGTGCTGATGAAGAGGAGAGAAGGTTTGACACCTAAATTGAGAGAAGGGAATGCAGAGAGCAGGAATACTGCTGTGACATTGAGGAGGGGAAAACTGGCCCTAGTGACAGAGATCTGCCACCTGGGATTGCCCACACTTGGAATATTTATTCCACCTGCATTCAGGACCCATTAACAGGTCACTCTCAGCCTCTGAATGCAAAGGGATGAAGAGGCACATTCCAAAGATTAAAATCCATGTGTAAAACCGACAGAAAATTGGTTGATTTAGCCAGACACAGCCAGTGTGCTGATTACTGAGGGGGTTCTGGATGAAATAGGGGCTTCTTTGTAGCCTCAAGAGGATGAAAAACAATGTGTCACAGGACTGGGGATTTTTGGACAGAGCCTATTCTCTTCATCTTTTTTTTTTGTGAGGAAATATTGAGGTTTTGGGGTGGTGGTTTGCTTGTTTTGCTATGTTGACACACCCCCCCACACAGCTTTTTATAGGTGTGAAGAGAAATGAAGACTTCTCCTTTTAGCAGTGAGTCAAGTGAGAGAACACCTGGTAACAAATTGATTTCCCTTCTGGCTGTAACGTAGTAAGAGGGGGAAGCCCCTTCTTCTGCCATTGTTTTATTTTGCAAAGATAAATTTGGAAAGCCATAAAGCAGCAGGTTTTCTGTATATTTGATTTTTAAAATCATCCCCTGGGGAAAATCATTATTTCCTGAAAGGAAATTGTCAAATGGGGGTATTCCCTGTGAAAATTCCAACTGGAGGGACTCACATTTTCTAGCAGACTTTGCTTTGCAATTTCAAGGGGAATTAAAATGTTATCTGGCAATCTCCTGTGGCTCCCAGTAGTGAAGAATGGCAAATCCACAACTCAGCAGATCTCTGGATCAGCCTCAGTGCTCGTGGCACAGAGTTCTTCCCTAAGATACTGTTTCCTCTGGAAATAAAGACACATCTCTCCTTGGGCTGCACTTTGGAGACAGCAGATCTGCAAGTGTGAAAAAGCACCTTAAAAAGCATCAAGGGATTTCTGTGTGTTATTTCTGAGTCAACAAAACCTCTGATTAGCAATGATACAGAATTCCATTACTTTAGACCAGATAGAAGAGAAGGATGGAATTCTACAGGCTGCAATGTGTCTTTATGTATATCAAGAGTGAGGGGAGAATCAGTCTGGGCTGGAAGAGGTCTCATTTCAGACTCTGGAAGAGAACCCACTCCCAGAGCTGCTTTTTGTTTGTTCATTTGTTTGTTTTTCCCTAAGTCTTACTGAAGGTTTGAGGCACAAATCCTCGCCTGGAGCCTACTGCAAAGAGCAGGAGCAGACAAACACACCCTGTCTCTGTCTGGCTTTATTTCACATGGGTTTCTTGTTTACCTGGCTGCTATGGGCACTTTCCATTTGAAATAATTCTCCTTTTTTTTTTCTCTCTCTTTTGGGCTGAGCAAATAACACTGAACAAACCCCCAACTGTTCCTACTCCACAGAGAGAACAAGCAGCTCTGTTCTTGGGGTGAGGGACCCAGCGGCAGCGCCAGCAGAGCCCAGGACCCAGACAGGGCTTGAAGGGATTTTCCTGGGGTCGTGTGCTCCTTGCAGCCCGGGAGGCAGATGTCCTCCTCCACAGAAGGACTGAGGCTCTCCAGCCCTTAGGAGAGCACCAAGGAACCTCTAGCACAGACACACTCATGGAAAATATGAGAAACACACGTAGGAGTTGGAAAAAAATGGCCAGACAGGGACAGTTGTGTGTGTGGCACCACAGTTCCTGAAACAGGCTTGTTACGAGAAATTTCCATTGTATATTTATTTATAAAATACATTTACAGAACTGGAGAAGAGCTGCAGAAGCCTCTAAAGTAAGATGAATTTCTGGAGAAGTGGAACATAACCTTAATCTGAGCATAATGGATGTATCTGATTAAGTGTCTTGTGTGAATTTGGTGGGGATTTTGTGGTTAATCTTCCTGGAACCACAAAAGCATTACAGGCATCAGCCAGTTTGGAGGCTTCTGCTGATGCACAAATCCTGAATTTCAATTTGAAAGCAGCCTCACTGTAATGTAACATCCCAATCCAGCTCCTCCTTTTTCCACAGAACACCAGCCCTTGTTACGTCTTCCTCACATGCAACCCAGAACCCTAATTGATTATGGCCCAAATTCACTCAAGTCGAGGCGTGTTCCCAAAGCTGTTCCCAAAGGCTCTGTCAGTGACTGTCACCCCCACAGACTGCTCTGAACTCAGGTGACACCAACACACCTGTGCCAGCTGGAGCTGTTCTACCCTGGCTGAACTTGACAGGACCCCGTGGCAATGGATTCTACAATTTAATGATGTGAATAGTGTGGAAAAACTTCCTCATATGGGAGCTGTTCAGAGTGCACACAATGGTCATAACCATGTCAAATGTCTTGGTATTTTTTCTAGTTTTGTTGCACCCTTTTGGACTAGAATCACAGAGCATTCAGGACACTGAGTGCACTGGAAATGTACACAATGACATTAAGATTTTTCACCTGGATTCACATTTCCTTTCTTCATAATTCCTGACATTCATATGCCTGTTTGACTGCAGTAAGCAAAGCACTTTGTTGTCAAGAGCAACTGATAGTGAGTCTAAGATCATGTTCCTATGTGGTTGTAGCTAATTTAAAGTCTGTCAGTGTTTATACTGCTTACATTATCTGTTACCACTTGCATCACTTTGTTGATACTGAATTTCTTCTGCCTCTGTAATACTCAGTCATTTGGCAGTCTGAAATTGTCTCGTGATTCTCTGCAATCCTCTCAAGATTAGGACACTCTGGATAATCCTTTGTGTGCATGAACACACTCAATCCAAACCCTCCTGAAATGTTTTTGAACTGACACACCCCAAAAAGGAGCCTGAGGGCTTTTTGGTTGCTGGTTTGGTTTTTTCCAGCAGACAAAACACTTTTCTCTTAATGGCTTCAGAATGGACAGTCCAAATGTATTTACAGCTCTGTCAGAGTGAAACACGGCACAGGACATTTCCCTTATGGGAGTTACAATGGGTTATACTGGCTTGGCTGTTATGCAGAAGCACCTTCAGAGCATGTAGAGCCCCTTTAACAGAGCCTGTGTATGATAAAGGAGCCTGAGCAGCCCTGGAGTGTGGTGTGCTGCTCCAGCAAGAGGAATCATGGAATCATGGAATGGTTTCAGTTGGAAGGGTCCTTAAAGATGATGTAGTTCCAGCCCCCTGTCACAGGACACCTTCCACTATCCCAGGTTGCTCCAAGCCCCATCCAGCTTGGCCTTAGGCACTTCCAGGGATCCAGGGGCAGCCACATCCTGGGGGCATCCAAGGATGGGAAACACCTTGATGGCTCTAATTCCTACAGGACCAGTGGCAGGTTTGTCCCCAGTCACCTCCTGCAGGCAGCTCTTTCCAGAGAACTTCAGGCAATGGTGTGGTGAGCTCTGGGCTGGCCATGGGCAGCCTGACCAGAACAGGGACACCTGGAGCCTGGGTGCTCCCTGAGGGGGCTCAGGGCACTCCAGGCACTGGGTGCTGTCAGGGCTCAGCAGTCACAGCAGTGCCAGCAGTGGGCAGGAACCAGGGTGGCTTCCAGCTGCCTTGAGGGAGGAGAAGGAAATGGGGTAACTGTGGGTTCAGCTGCTGCTGTGGGGTGGGGCTGGCTGACTTTTACACAACTACAGCAGGGAGAGGAGGGTGGGAGAAATCACCCAGGAGGACAATTTAAGTGGCAAAAGGCATAAAGTGCATTATGCTTAAGTGATTAAAGAAAAAAAAGGCCTCCTGAACCTTAGCATCATGCAAATATACAACAATCACCCTGAGGCAGATGGATGGATTGTTCCATTAGGCTAAATTAGCTTGTTTGATCAGAATTGCCTTTATTCTGTCTGGGGAATTCTGACTCTTAGGAACTGCTGCAAGGTTTTATGATTCAGAGCAGAGACTGAGGACTTCAGAACAACTTTCATTTTGAGTAAGGTGTTTTCAGGGGATGGTAGTGGTAATGTCATATTTTTGAAGCAAATTTCCAGCGCAGCAGCTTCCGTTTTCCACTCAGGGCCACTATCAGCCTTTTCTAAACCACTCTTCCTGAGTGGCAGAAAAACAGAGCTGCACACAAGATGATAGGAAGAAAGACAAATTCATTGCTTAAGTCTTAAGTACAGACTAAAAGCCTCTCCAATACATGATGGCAGGATCATTTAATGCTCTTCTTCTGGTATCACATCTCTACAGGGGCTGC
Organism: Rhipidura dahli; assembly: GCA_013399225.1. Taxonomy (NCBI): domain Eukaryota; kingdom Metazoa; phylum Chordata; class Aves; order Passeriformes; family Rhipiduridae; genus Rhipidura; species Rhipidura dahli. The sequence continues at coordinate 196,626 of VXAC01005768.1, read as the reverse complement.
TTTGCCAACAGCTCTCATTTTAAAGGCTGGTAGAGTTTGAGAGGTTGTGGATTTAGGAGAGAAAATCCTGTTGACTAAGGGTATAGTGCTTGACTCCAAAATAGATGAATAGCACTAGAACAAAGTGAGGCACAGGGGCAGAGAACTGCAGTTCACATGGATGTAACTCCAGCCAACTCCTGTTTGTATGGGCATCCACTACTATGGAGAAAAACTTCAGCTCCAGACATGACTTCATATCCTAAGGCACGCTCCATCTAACTGTACCTTTCAAAGCCAGCAGCATCAGTCCTGCTCTCACAGGCCACAAGAAAAAGCCACGATCACCCTAAAGCTTTTGTCAACAGCTGTTTGGGCCCTGTTGGATGCCTGGACCACAGATTGGATCACAGGACTGAAACAAAGAGAACAGAACAGAGCAGGAGGGTTTGTGAGCTCTGGCTGTGCAGGAGGAGCAACGTTTCAGGGCTGAGAAAGAGCCACCCAGATTGATTTGTTTGCATTCACCAGGTTTTGTTACCATTCCTGAGGGGGCTTGTTGAGAACATACACTTCACTTTTATTGTTGCTGGCAGGGATGGGATCCTCTGCACTTCATTTCTTAGGAATACAGAGAGTTTGTCCTGCTTGTTGCCCTCTGTCCACTAAAAGCAGAGATGGAAGAATGGGGGTCTGGAGCTGATACGTAAAAAGTCCCCATGTCAGCTTTTACTTCACAAATGCTCCACTTGCACTCAGCAGCACTTGGTCTGTACTACTGTGCTTTAGGTATTCTTAAAATTAAGAACAGCACTGATACAAGGAATTAATTAAGGACCAATTAACTGTGAGACAGCAATGCTGACACCTTGGATTCCCACAAGCATCTTATTTCTTTCTGTCTGTTGCAGACTTTCCTGCACAGTAAAAAAATTTGCCAGTCTTGATAAAGGAGTCTATCTATAAGGATGAGCAGTCCAAGGGAATTCCCTGAATTCTACAGATTTTTTCTCCATTTGATCAGTGCAGTGTCACAGACAGCTCAGATGAAAAGTATCTGCCAGCTATGGACCTTTGCTGAAATGATCTTTTTTTTTCTTTCATTTTTTCTCTCTTGAGTGCAGCTAAGAGAGGGATCTATGAACTCTACCAGAGCTGAACTGCAGCCAAACAGGGAAGCTACAGTTTTGCTTCACCACTTGAAGCACAGGCACAAAAACTGTACTGTGGGATGGAGAAACAAAAGTATTGTCCCCCTGTAGTGGGAGCTCCAAAAGCTGGGGAGCTGCAGGGAGAGGATGTCCAATTTTAGGATCCTGCTCCAGTGTAAGTTATGTCTGGTAAAATGGTTGGAGGCTGCGTGGGTCAAAAAGTTCCAATTCCAACCTTTGCTGTTGTAGGTTTTTCACTGCAAACTGCAGTGGGGAATATGGATCACCAAACACAAAACCACAAGCAACAGAAAGCTAAGAACACGTATGTGCTTGCCCACAGCACTGCTGCCTGTAAGCTGTTCTCCAACCAACAAAAACATCTCAGTGGCTGGAAAAGATGAACAGGCCTGGTTGCCAAGTCATGGCCCGAACTATTCCAGGGGCAGAAAAGACAGCTGGACTGCTGGTAAAGAACAGGGCTATTTAAGGAGACTCACTCTGGCCTAATGGAAAATGCAAGGATAGAATTATCAATTATTTTACACTAACCCAGCATTTCAGATCCAGGAAAAAAACCATCACAAGGAAGCAGAAGAGAAGAGCTGGTTAGATTCGGCTGGCAGCTCAATCCAGGTACAGAAAGGGCAGAATGTGCTGCTCTTTAGAAGACAGAAAATTAACTGGTTTTCAGAAGATGGTGATTCTGGAATGTTTCAGCCTACGAAGCAAACTCCAAATGCACCTGCACTGTTGTTCCAAGCACTGACACAAAGCTGATGAGAGATCACAGGGCCTTGGGTTATCACAAGGAGCCACAAAAGCCATCACTGGAACAGATATAAAGAAATTATTTTTGGCTGTATAGCTATATGCTTATATTTAAAGTCATACTGCTGATCTGCTTTCTCTTTCAGCCCTCAGGGCAGCTGCTCCTGGTGTGCTGCACAGTGTTCCATATTAAGAATTCCTATGCAAAACCCTGGCTGTCACCCAGAAAGCATGTTAGAGAGCAAACACACAGAGCCAAATAAACAACAGTCCCAGAGACTCTGAGAAAGGCCCAATACACAACTGCCAAGGGGGACTCCAGGCTGAAATCTCCTCAAGAGGGAAAGGTCTTCAGCATGACCTTCAAATGCAGCTTTGTCTGCTGCAAACCCCACTGTAACTGAACTTCTCACTGTCCTTTTACCACGGCTTTGGTCTCAGACTATTGACAGCCTCAGCACGGCTGTGCCATCAGATGCTCAGGAGTCACAACAGCATTCAGCAGGATTTGTAATGAGGGAGGAAGGGCAGCAGAAAACTCTGGTTTTCTTTCACAGGAATGCTCTGTTCAGTGCCTATTACAAAAAAAGGGCAAAACCTTTGCTTTAGAATCCAGCCCAAAGTGCAAGTTTAAAAGAATTCTGACATCTCTGTGCCCCATTCCTTAGCGCTTCCTCTTAGAGTTACATATTTCAACAGGCAGCTCTATAAATATGTGTGGCAGCCCAAGAGCTGAAGAAACTTTTACAAGAATGTTCCCCAGGACTTCCCAAAATTAACAACTTTGAACAACTTTTGTAATTTCTACTCAGGCCAGAAGCAGACCAAGTCTTTTGGAGATTTAAATGCACATACACCAAAGAATATCTTGTTTACACTGTGTGTTCCAGGCTGTACTGTGAAGCTGTGGTGCTTATTCACAGCACAGGATGTAGCACTTTCTGGCTTCCAACAAACCAGCAGCACTTGATTTTGAAGGCCAGAACATCCTTCTGTCTTGTTTGGTCTCCTGGGACAAACGTAAGTGGATGAGGCAGGGAAGCATTCCAATCTACAGCACAGGGAATTCAGCAGGTATAAACTGAATCTGGAAATGAAGTTGGTGATCTAATATGCTGCTGTCACGGCAGCTCAGATGTAAGAGAAATAGTAAATCATACTTCCTGGCTCTCTGTGTCAGTGGAGGTGCTGCAGGGTATTTTAAAATAAACCTCAGGTCCCCAACAATGTTTTCATCTGAATGGTTTTATTCAGCCTCACAAAATCCCACGGAAACATTGCTGAACCTAACATTCTCCCCATCTATTCCTACGGCTGCACAGCCAGTTCTGTGCCTCTAGCCTGGCTGCAGATGTTAAAGGAACCTGGGCCTGGGGCTGTCGTAGATCTGAGTCAGAGTCTCCACTGAGAGAACTGGGGTATTTAAACTAACTGCACAATCTTGGAGTGGTGGGTACCTGCTGCAGGACACCTTGGGTCAACTCCCAGTCCTTCCACCCTGTCAGAGTGGCTGGATAGACAGGGCAGGACTGAGTATTCACTCACACTTGGCATTTGTAGATGGCAAAAATGTTTGCACCAATGGGATTTTACTGAATCCATCTCCAGGGGTGATGTATTAAACAGCAAAAAATCTGACTTTTCTGGTGTAAAGGTATGTTGCTATTACCAGTGACAGAGAACTGCAGTTGCTGGCAGTCCCAGACAGCTGCTATTTACGGGTGTCTATAGATAAAAAACACAGGTGGCATTTCCAGAAAACCCGCCTGGAAATCTTAGGGGGAAAAAAGTTATCTTAAAAGCTAAAATAAGATGTGACTAATCCCAATTCTGTGGGCACAGCAACTAGCTGACTCCTGCCCAGGTTGGAAAAACAGTTCCTGAGATGACTGAATACCAGGTAGTTTCACTTTTCAGCTGGGGAAGGATTTGCTCTGACACTTCAGTCCCACTGAGGCCTCCACAGGGAGAACTGGTGAGCAGAATTTTGCTACTGTCCTGGTTCTCAGAACATTCTGCAGGGACACTTGTTTTGTTGGCTGGCAGCTGCACAGAAAACTCTGGAGGGATACATTGGCGAGCCCCACAAGTCTCTGACCTGTCTCACCTTCTATTCTGAGAGTATTAGCACAATTCACTTAGGATACGTGGGGACTGGATCAAATCCAGGAGAAGAGATTAGTTAGATCTGAGGAAGTGGATGCCAAACAGAGAAAGGTCAAAAGCCATCACACACATGACATACAGCACCAGAATGTCCAGTTTTGTGTAGGTCAGCCCACAAATTGTTGACCTTCCTGTAAGTCAGTGCATAAGGTGTGTCACGTGCCCCAGGATGAAACCAAGGCTGCTGCCCTCCCAAGCACTGTCACTTACCCATGAAGAAAAGTTCTGGGGACTTTTTGTCTGTAGCAAACTCTGCCATGGGCCCACCAAACCGCAGCCACAGCCCGCAGGCAATGACAGCCAATCCCGCCAGCTGCAACACAAACAGAGCAGTCAGGGCTGCAGAGACAAACGGCTGGAGAACATCACAGAGGTGTCTCGGCACCTTCTGCTTTCTTGAAATCCCACAGCTCAGAAATGCCCCATCAGAAAATTCATGCAGCATTTGCCAGGGTCTGATAAAAACAAATTCTTCTTACAGTGCAATGTACTTCTTTCTTTCAGCTCTTCAGTGTAGTGGTGCTTCTGAACTCACTAGTGACTCTCAACCTTGTCAGTCATTTAATCATCAAAACTTTGCCTGAATTGCCATGAGAAATGGAGTGGAACAGGGGACATCAACCAAAACTAGGAGGTACAAGGATTGTTACAGGGTAGATATCTTGGATCACAGAAATTACAAACCAGTGATAGACATTGTCAAATACAAGGAAAAATTCCCTTTAATGTGAACAAGACTAGGTCACAAAGCAGTGTCACAGCATGTTGTTTGAGGGGAAGGATCTACAGTCAGAGGTCTCAGCCTCACCACATGCTAGACAGATCATCAGCTTGCCAGGCAATGCTGTGTGCCCTGTCAGAGAGCTCCAGCATCCCACAGGATCAGTACTGTGTGTCCTGCAGGCAGCTCCAGCATCCCTCAGGACCAGGCACAGTGTCCTGCTGCTGTCCAGGCCCAGAGCCTCAGTCTGTGGCACCTGCACAACCTGGACAAGGCTCACAAACACCTGCTGCTTCCCATGTCTGTGCCAGCCTCCTCTAACCTGCATTCCCTGGCCCTTGATCCACTGGCACGGCTCCACCAGCCGAGAGAGCAGGCAACTGTACAGCTGGAGAGCTCGGGATCACAGCTTTCCTCACAGATGCGTCCTAGCAGAGGGTGAGGGTCTCCTGCCACCCTGTCACAGCGTGGGGACCTCCCCGCTGGCAGACAAGGCTGCCAGGGCCTCTCCAGGCTGTGGAGTGCCCCTGGCAGTTTGGGATGAATGTCCCAGTCAGCTGAGGAGATGGTTCCTTCCATCTCAGCAAAAGGCAGATAACAAAACACAGTACTTGTCACTTTTGAGAAACAAATAACACAAAGCTTTGTCCTTCTGCTGCCTTGCAGCTGCAGCTGGGCAGCATCACTCTGCCCCTCCAGCTCGAGCACAGCAGCACTGTGTCCCCGGAGCGCGCAGTGCTGTCACCAAGAGGGAACAGCCTTTGGTTTAACTGTGCTTCAAGCATAAAGGAGACAAAAGCCCAAAACTGCTTGGTCCGGAGAGGCTGAACAGGATGACTTTGTGACTTCTTTTAAAAAGACCCCAGTGAATGAGAAGAAGAGAAAAAGACATTTAAGATGATAACATTGCTGATTGTTTTCTGGAAAGCTGAAGGGAGAACAGAGCATGAGGGAAAGTGAGAGAAGAGAAAGAGTGAATTCAGCTGGGCTCTGGAACTGTGAGACTATTGAAAAGGTGCAATGAAGGGAGAATGGACACAGCATTCCCTAAATCTCTTGGGGATGAAGCGAGGACTTTGTCTTAGGATGAACTTGTAGTAGCTGTTGGCTCCCTGTTTGAAATGACATTAGTAAAAAGCACCGTGATGCTGTGAAATGCTCTGCTCAATGCACTGCACCGGGGGAACTTCTCACAGCCTCCTCCTGCAGCCGCGCGGTTGCCGGGGAAATGGTCGCTACTTTAAATGATCAGTTTAGACAGATGCTGTCTCTGCTCAGCAGTGTCATCTTACACCAAGCCGGTGCTTCCCCCGGCAGAGCTGTATCTCCGCAGGAGGGAGCAGAAGCCGGGATCGCTGGCCGGGCGCTCAGCAGCCTCAGCTGGGGCAGCCGATCCCGCAGGGCTGCCCGGAGGGACCCGCGCCCGTGCCACCCGCCCGACCCCAGCCCCCCGGCACCCCGCACCCCGCGGCGCCCGCAGNCCGACCTGGGCCCGCCCCGGGGCGGACTTTGTGCCCGGCGCCGTGCCCGGGGGTTCCTGCGGCCGCAGCTGCCCGGGCGGGGCGCAGGCGGGGCGGGCACCCCGTTTGCCCCTGGCACTCAATGAAATGCCTCTCGGCGTCCCTTGTGTCTCTAAACGACGCTCAGATCTTGCAGATGCTGCCCACAAAATTACAGGCAGGATCAAGAATGTGATGTCGTTAAAATTGTCTTGGTTCACATCCATAGCTAAGAGCCCCTAAAGTTCATTTTCTAATCACTAATTTGTTCTCTAATTTCACCCAAAATGCTGACTCTGCTCTCAAAATCTTACAGCTTTCTCCTCTTATGATTTCTTTTCAGCTGCTCCTTCGAGGTCTCCAGGAACTCTGAGTCCAAAGTTGTCTGTGGGGCTTTGACAGGGGAGCACGAGGTAAGATTGTGTCTCTGGGAAGGTGGGGTTTCTACATTACACATTTCCTCTCCATATTTAAGGAATAAAGCATTTATTTCCTATTTATTTTAGTTTGTGCTCTATTCATAACTGTAGAGTTTTACCTATTCAATTATTTTCACATTCTGAATCAATTTTCCCAGAGGTGTGTGTGGAAACCACGCAAAAATGCATGGGAAAAGGTGTTTGGTGTTGTTATCTCGAATTACACTCTAATGATGCAGTAATAGCACAGGATGTTGGAGGTGGTTTCTCTTTTCACTCACTTTGCTCTTCATTTTCAGTTGTATTAAAGCCTGACCACATTTTGAAAAAGTAATCCCAAACAGTTTATTTGAATTGGAATGACAGAATTTGATTAAGAATCTCTTATTCCATTTGCAATGAAATACACTTTATTGGTTTAGTTTTTGTTGTTTTTTTTAAAGAAAGTTTACTTTGTGACTCAGAGTAAAACCCCAAAATTTCCCTTTTTCGCTTCTGTGATGCTCTGCTAGGTGGCGTTGATCTACATGGTCCAATGTATTCCTTCTGAAATAACACAAGCATGAATGCATTTGAATAATCAAAAGAACTTTATGAAAATTAAATGCATCAAATAGTAGCAAAAGACTTCATTATAGACTGATACATTTGAAGCAGTGAAAAAACGAGAGAGTAGATAGTTTTTAAAGTCTTTTATTAGGCTTCTCTATTTCTCTTGTAATTTTCCTGCTAATTTTCTCTAAAAGTATAGGAATGGAGAATTCAGCCTTCATAAGTAGTTCTTGGCATCTCTAGGAGGCACTTCACAGCTTCCTCCTGCACTGCCTGGGGGGTCACACAGCTTCAGGTGCCCGGGGGGTTCAGGCAGGTTTGGGTGCCCGCAGGACAGGGGTTACATGAGGCTGCCAAAAAGTCACTGGTGGGGCTCTGCAGGGCTCAGTTTTAGGGCCAGTGCACTGCAGTGTCTTCAAAAACAACTCGGATCGGGACTTGAAGGGATTCTGAGAAATTTTGCTGAAAACACTAAACTGGGAGGAGCTGTCGGCTTCCTTGGAGGCAGAGAAATCTTGATAAATGTNCGCGGCGCTCACCCAGAAGGTCAGGTTGAAGATGAAGAGCAGGATCTTGATGCAGCGCATCCCCCCGTACCCCACGCCCATGGCGGGCGCCGGCTCAGGCAGCAGCTCCCGAGGAGGCTCGGCCCGACTCCGGCGGGGCGGCCCCGNACAAGCATGAATGCATTTGAATAATCAAAAGAACTTTATGAAAATTAAATGCATCAAATAGTAGCAAAAGACTTCATTATAGACTGATACATTTGAAGCAGTGAAAAAACGAGAGAGTAGATAGTTTTTAAAGTCTTTTATTAGGCTTCTCTATTTCTCTTGTAATTTTCCTGCTAATTTTCTCTAAAAGTATAGGAATGGAGAATTCAGCCTTCATAAGTAGTTCTTGGCATCTCTAGGAGGCACTTCACAGCTTCCTCCTGCACTGCCTGGGGGGTCACACAGCTTCAGGTGCCCGGGGGGTTCAGGCAGGTTTGGGTGCCCGCAGGACAGGGGTTACATGAGGCTGCCAAAAAGTCACTGGTGGGGCTCTGCAGGGCTCAGTTTTAGGGCCAGTGCACTGCAGTGTCTTCAAAAACAACTCGGATCGGGACTTGAAGGGATTCTGAGAAATTTTGCTGAAAACACTAAACTGGGAGGAGCTGTCGGCTTCCTTGGAGGCAGAGAAATCTTGATAAATGTGAAGGCTGGGCAGTCACCAACCATGTGGAGTTTAACAAGAGCAGGTGCTGAATTCTGCACCTGAAGAGTTGCAGAATCTGGTAACCCCGGATGTACAAAGAGAATGAGACTCAGGAAATCAGTGCTTGGAAAGGCACCTGGGGGTCCTTTTGATGGGAAGTTGGATCTGAGTCATTGTGTCCTGGATCCAGGAGGGACATCCCTGTCCTGGGGGGCACCAGGCCCAGCATCACAGACCGGGTGAGGGAGGGATTGTCCCTCTCTGCTCTGCACTGGGGCGGCCTCACCTCCACTCCTGGGAGCAGTTTTGGGTGCCACAATATGAGAAGGATATAAAGCTGTTGGACAGTGTCCAAAGGAGGGACACGGGGATGGTGAAGGGTCGTGAGCGGCCACGCAAGAAGCACACAAGAGCACTTGGTTTGTTCAGCCTGGACAAGCTCATCGGGGGCTGCAGGGCAGCACAGGGACAGCTCCAAGCTCTGCTCCCTGTGACAGGGACAGGACTCCAGGGAAGGGCTAGAGCTGGGCCAGGGGAGTTTAGGTTGGGTATCAGGGAAAGGTTCTTCCCCCACAGGGTGCTGGGCACTGCCCAGGCTCCCCAGGGAATGGGCACGGCCCCGAGGCTGCCAGAGCTCCAGGAGCGTTTGGGCAGCGCTGCCAGGGGTGCCCAGGGTGGGGCTGTTGGGGTGTCTGTGCAGGGCAGGGGTTGATAATCCTTGCCGGGCTCCGGATATTCCTCAGTTCCATGAGGGCTCCGCGGTTCCCGCTCGGGCGCTCACGGCCCGGCCCGTCCGTCCCGCGGGCGGCAGCGCCCCCTGCTGGTTCGGGGAGCACGGAGCGCCCCGGCTCCGCCGCTTCCCCCGCAGCCCGCGGGGCCCTGCAGCCCCGGGCTCGCTGCACTAACAGCTCCGATCTCCGGGTTTGCCACTGAGCAAGGGGGTGCTCAGGAAAAGCACAAAGGTGATCAGTGTTTTCATTTCCTAGGCTATTTGGAACAAATCAATATCGTTAAGGAAAGAAGAGAGGCATTGAATTTTTGTCGGAGGCATTTTCTTGGTAGACCATTCACAGTATTATTTCGTGAGTTGCTCTAGTTAGTCCTGTTTGCTGGGAAGAATGAGCTTTCCATCTTGAATATGTCCAGCTTCAAAATCCATGCATTTTATTGTTTTTTATATTAAAGACCCTTCTGTTATCAAAGTGTCCTTTCCTCCTGAGGTTCTTAGATGAAACAAGCATTGTGGATATTTGTAACAGGCTTCAAGTCTGGCAATTTCTTTGCAGTTAGATTTACAATTATGCAGATTTTGGGGTAAAAACTATTTTGCTTTGGTTATTTTCTGACTGCAGACCATCCTAGGAAACTTTTCAGGGAAGTGTTATCCAGCTGTAGCACTAGGTGTTCAGACACTGCTAAACACATGGAATTATACTTGTATACGTGTATATATGTCTTGTAGTGACAGATGGATAAGAAACTGTCCTTGCTAGAGCAAGTGCTGTTTAATTTCAATTACTAGAAGAAAGCCTGAGTTATTATTCCCATAAATATCATGCTGACTTGAGAATTAAAATATTTTAAAATGTGTTTGGAGGAGGGAGGGAATGAATTTTACCATTCTCCTTCCAGGTCTGACCTACCCTTCTTCTGTTCTTCAGTCTTCCAAATGGTTCTCTGGTAACTCATTAGCCTTTCAGATATCAGGAGAACAAAATATTCTTTTCTTCTTTCCGGTGTTTGACTGTTTCCTAAGTGGTTTAAAATTCCACTTTTATGCTTTATGAACAGCAAAACTCCTATGAGTTTTTCTTAGCTCTGCAGAGGATTGTTCAGATTTCATAGAATTACAGAATAAAATTCTAGAATGGTTTGGGTTGGGAGGGACCTTAAAGCTCATCCAGTGCCACCCCCTGCCATGGGCAAGGAATGAGGAGGAGTTTCCTTAATAAAAATAATCTTATTCCCTGACTTAAATATTTCATTTACATGGAACGACAACTGATTTTAAATTCCAAGCAAACAACCCCAAAACCCATACTGGACTCCCATTCTTCCAGGGACAATGAAACTTGCATCATACCTTTGGCGTCTGTGTTGCTGTTTCCATTTCCACTGAGTAATTGCCGGAATTCTGGGCCTGGCAACAATATCTCTGTCTCTGAATGCAGCTCAGGAATTGTTGCCTGGAATACAAAAGAAGTCAGAAGGGACTGTACCTCTCCAAGTGTCTGGGCAAATTGTCTCCTCCTTTGTTTCCTTCCATGCTTTTGAATTTGTTTTCGATGTATTTACTTGCTTTGCATCAGGCTCATCCATGCTGGTTCAGTCTGCAAAGCTCATATGGGGCTGTTGAGAACTGGCTGGATGCCCTGACAACTGCACTGGCCTGGTTTTCTCTGTTTAGGAGTGTTCAATTTGCTGTGCTTCAAATCTCGGCCTATCTCTGAAAGCTGCTTCTCAGAAAATGCACTGCAAGGGTGTAAAATCCCAGAATCCTGTAAACAATTTCTATAGCAAGCATAATCTGGATATTATTTCTAGCATCACTCTTTAAAGGCCAAAGTGGGAAGGAAGATAGAAGAACATCAAGTTTGCTTTTTTGTTGTGTTCCAAGAAGCCTTTCCCAGTCCCAGCTTGGCATTTTGAGTCCCATCCCAGCTCTCCATTAAACAAATGAGAGGGATTCATTCAATTACCAGTTATATTCTCTTTTTGCGGATTCATTCTGCCCTTGTGCCAGGTTTCTCTCTACTTAGGTAGATGTGAGCTGCACAATTCCACTTGGATTCAGCAACTCTTCCTGCTGAGTCCCTCTGCAAGGTGCAGGTGAGTAATCCCTGACACTTACCCAGATGATCATCCTGTGTGTGATTTTGATGGGCAGGAACAGAGGATGATCTGGTTTGCAGGCACTTGTAACAGCCACAGCCTGCACAGCCTCTTAGATGTGAGTGTTTCAAAGGAACATTTCCACTAAATCTTCCCTTGCAAAGGAAAAGAAGCTTCCATATCATAGTTCAGCCTCTCTGCCCCACTCAAATGAGACCCCACCTGCAGAGCTGCCTCCAGCCCTGGGGCCCAGCACAGGAAGGACCTGGAGCTGCTGGAGTGAGTCCAGAGGAGGCACAGAATGATCAAGGGATGGAGTCGCTGTGCTGTGAGAAAAGGCTGGGAGAGTTGGGATTGTTCAGCCTGGAGAAGAGAAGCTTTGGGGTGACTTTATTGTGTCCTTCCAGGAGCTGAAGGGCTGGGCAAGAAAGATGGAGAGAGATAAGGTCCTGGAGGGACAGGACAAGGGGGAATGGCTTCTCACTGCCAGAGGGGACAGAGCAGCTGTGGCTGCCCCATCCCTGGCAGTGTCCAAGGCCAGGTTGGACAGGGCTTGGAGCAAGCTGGGATAGTGGAAGGTGTCCCTGCCGATGGCAGGAGGTTCAATGAGATGGGCCTTAAGGTCCTTTCCCACCCAAACCATTCTGGGATTCTGTGATGCAGGAAGAGCTGGAGTTGGTGTCCATGGGAAGAGCCCCTTTCACACGTTTTGGCCTTAGCAACATCCCATTCTCAGCAGTGGAGTTTCCTTGACCAAAACACAGAACTGCCAGAGAGGAACTTTTGTCCCTGGTTAATGTTGCCTCTGGCCATGAAGTAGACTTTGAAAAAGCAAGTTTAGTTGTTTGTGCTCCCCATTGAGCAGTAGCACATTCTGCGCAGTTGACGTTGATTTATCCATGAACCATCTCTGATAAAATGTAACGAATGCTCATGAAATGTTTTAATTTGGCATCATTTCCCTGGATGGATTAGAAAAGTAAGAAGATGCTTTGTTTCCCAGGAAACTTGGCCTAGAAGATAATAACATGGTCTGTCAAACTGCAGAAATCACTAAGGAAAAACAGGTTATCAAAACTGTTGCTCAAGTTTAATTAGAAGGAATTCTTCTGCTATGTGTGATGGCTGAGGGCTTTTTGAGCTAATCTGGCTGTTTGGGTCAGCATGGAAAATGAGGTATGGAACTGATTCCATGATGAGTCACAGGGGGTCTGGGACAGCTGGACAGGGATTAAATCATTTTGCCCAGGCCAAAGAGTCTCTGCTGTGGATTACAGTGGGAGCAGTTCCCAGGAGAAGAGGGTCCCTACTTGCACGTGGACATTTCTCCTGTATTTACAGCCTCCCCAGTGAGAAGGACCAACATTCTAATCCTCATTCTTACAGACTGAACACCTCGAGATACTGCCTGGTCTCAATGCCCAGTGACAAAGGAAAAGGCATTTTTTTCCCAGAACTTTTGAGTGTTCATTGTCTCTGGGCTCAGGAGTCTTCCACAGGTCCAGGGGACACGTATCACAAGCAGTGTGGAGATTTTCTGCAGAGATTGGGCTACTGGAGTGATCCCAGAACTGTAAATTCTTGAGTGTTGTCCTAGCTCAGCCCTGTGGTTTACTCCCATATAATCTGTTGTTCTCTTTAGGGAATTAAAATCTAATACATATAAAAGGGTCTAAGAGTGACTTATTTCATAGTGCTCCAGGACTGTTTATTACAGAAAGCCTATTAAAAAGCTCTGCTAATCTCTGAGCTGTGTTCCATCATCTTTTCCAATCTTAATGATTCTATGAGCTAGAGGCGGGTGTGCAGCTCTGCCCTCAGCCTGGAAAGTACCAACAGCAGAAATCCAGGGTCCTGGACAGCACTCCAAACATTGCCAGCCATTCCAGGAATACCCCTGGGGCAGTCCCCTGGGGGCACGTGGGATTTCATGCAGTCAGCACAGAGGTCCCAAAGGCCCTGACTCACAATCTGCATCACAGGAGGGAACAAGCTGTTGCTGCTGCTGCTGTCTTGACATGAAAATTGTTTGAGCCAAGTAGGAAAAGGAAACTGCTCCAAAGGGCAATGGAAAAAAAGAAAGTTACTCAAATTCAAAGCTTATGCCTCAGGATCAAGGAAGTTTACTAGACAGGTTTTAAACTGCACATTTCTGTGGTCCTTCAAAAATGCATCACGGCTGGAATGTGAAATCAGAGAAGTGAGTGGTGAAACGTGCCACGTCCTCTCTGCCTTTCACTTGACTGACATCGGGGACTGGGCTGATTTGTAACACCATGAGAAATACCAGTTTCACCAGTGAGGTCTGGGAGCCGGGTCAGCTCCTGGGGAGGGAGGGATGCGTTGCTGGGTGTGCTCCCTCCAGCAGAGCCTGGCTGCAGTTCAGAGCTGCCGCCAGCTGGCAGGAGATGAAGATTTCACTGACAGCAGGGGCTGAGTGGCACTTGCAGGGTTTGCATCTCGTTGTCATGGTGGAGGGGATACCCAGCAGACAGCAGAAATCCTTCAAGAGAAGTGTCTGCTTCCACAAAACTGCTTTAAGATGGGAATTGATGGAGGTTTAGGCATTTTTTCAAGTTTCAGTGTAAGGATAGCAGCAGCAGATTATGTATGAACTGTAGCAGGTGTTCAATATCACAAAGAAATACTCCCTGAAACTCAAGGCAAAGGGAAATCTGAACATGTTTATGGCCTTTAAGGATATGAATTTCTGTGTTGGTTAAACAGAAGAAAACAAAGAACTGAAAAAGTCTAGTAAGCCCATTTATTTTCCTATTTCTCTGAATATTGATGGCTTTCCATCAAGAAAGGCAGCTACTAAAACAAACAGACAAATAATACTATGGAGTTAAAAAGCTTCATCATTAGTAACATTTGGTTATTGTTATATCTGGGGCACCACCATGCTGCCTGCTCTACCCTTGCTATGAAATGTGATTTTTTCTTGGCACAGAAAAACTCTGTCTGTGTTGTATCAGAAGAATATTTGGACACAGCATTCAGTTATCTGAGGGAAGTTTTGGTCTCTGTTCAAAGAAACCATCAGTCCAACATGTTTATGATAAATGATTTTGTTAATTTTCTGGGAAGATTTCTCTGCTATTTAATCTCTCCTGCAGGCTACAGGATGGCAGTGGCTCCACTCGAGTTAGACTGGCAGCAGCAGTGCCTTTCTACTCCTCCTCCTCCTCACTCCAGGAGTAAATTTCTTTGCTGGGCTGCACCTTGAATTCAATAGTTTTAACTCATATCCATCACAAGCACCACCAATGCTGGGGGAACTTTGGAGTCCAGAGCCTCAGCACTGATTGAATGTAAAATGATCCCTGCAGGATGAGCTGCTGCTCAGGACAGAATCTCAGCCAATGACTGAGGAGTCCAAAGAGCTTTTCTGAATTTTACCGGAGTCACTCCTTTGCAAGGACTAAACAGAAGGGAAAGGTCCAAAATGAGCTTTGTTGTGAGAATGGTTGCTTCTCAAATAAACAGAAACTCTGCTGAGTTTTCCATCTTCCATGGAAATTTGCTAGAAAGCAGAGGAACTGAGGAGAGGAGGAACTTTAAAAAATGATGTATCCAAAGCTATTCTTGTGCTATTTATACAAAGCCTTTGCATCTGTAACTGCATGTTAGAGAGGTACAAAATGTCCTTCCAGAGCAAATGTACTCAGAGTAATTCAGACATATTTGGCAACCCATAAAGGTGTTTAACTGTTTGTGCATCTGGGTAGAAGAGTCAAGTACTTTTGATTTTAAGACTGAAATCAAATGCTGATAGCGACTGATGTTTATCTCAAGAACCTGCCACTAAGACCCAAATGTCTATTTTCATGCTAAG
This sequence comes from Rhipidura dahli, assembly GCA_013399225.1. NCBI lineage: Eukaryota > Metazoa > Chordata > Aves > Passeriformes > Rhipiduridae > Rhipidura > Rhipidura dahli. The sequence goes on along the minus strand of VXAC01005768.1, from coordinate 181,501 downwards.
TCAAATCTACCCATGTCTAAAATTACTATTTATTGCATGTTAACTACAGAAAACTTCACTAAGTTTTATAATCCTCCTCCCCTTCCTCAATTCCTGTTAACCCCTGTAAGAAACACTCATCAGGACAGTTAAAATATTTGCAGTGTGGAAAGGAAAATCAGGGCAGTACGAGGACATAATTCCTATTTCACAAGGATTCCTATTTCAGTCATGATGGAATCTCATTTTCTGTCCCATTCACGTGAGTGCTACTTTTCTGCTTCTGGCTGGAACTTTTGAAGGAAATATATTGATGTGATCATGGTGTGATATTGTTTGGGTACAAGAAGAGAAAATTTCCATCAGGGAGAGCTGATCTGAGCACAGCTGCTGCTGCTGCTTGGAAACTTGCCAGTGTTTTAAATAGACTTCTACATTTTCCCAGGTCTAAGAAGTAATAGAAAAGGCTGTTAAGAGTGGAGTAGGATTAAGTGTTTAGGAAAAATTGGGGGAAAGGTATTAGAGTTTTCGTGCCTGGCTGTGAAGTGCAGAGGAGAACTGGAGAGACCCATTTCCAGTGCTCCAATCTGTGTAACCATGAGCCAAGGGACAGGACTCTTCCTTTGAAATCATCCCACAGCCCAGCCTGTCCTTATTTCCATTATTCTCCTCCAAATTTTCTTTTTCTGATCTTCTTAAAACAAACATCACTGGATTCCAGCAGGCCAATACTAGAAATGTGCTCCTCCTATTCCTACCCTTACATTCCCAAGCTGTTTCCTTTAGCATTTACTGGCAGCTGCCCATAAAGTGGATAGTCCATTGGTACTACCAGAACATACATTTATTTCTCTGGCATTTGTTTCAAGTCAGCTCTGAGAATTTCACTACTATGCAAGATATCTGAAACAATATCAGTCCCCAGCCTGTGCTCTTCCCATTTCCACCTTCAGTCTGGAAAAAAACAAACCCATTTGGTGCCTGAGTCTGTTCGCTCACATGGTGTGCACACGACTGGAGCTAAATCAGAATTAGCTAAAACAGGAAGCTTATTTCAAAGCCTGTGCAGCCCAGCCAGGAAAGCTTCCAGAAACATGTGCTCCGAGATGATCTCAGCACGTTCATTATTCAGCCTGTGAATAGATTTAAAAGGGCCAAATTTCTTCGGGTTGAATCAGCTAGGAAAGTAATTCAAATGGAGCTGTAAGAATCACTTGAGCAGTTCAGGAAATGTTTGTTGGAGCCACTGAAAATGGAGGAAGAAAAATAAAAACAACTTGGATAAATATATATTAAAAGTTTGGGCTTATAAGAAACTGGAGAAGTAAATAGAAGCACTGTAATTTTTTTGTAGAATGGTGATGCTCTAAACCTTTTTATATCAAGAGAAACAATCCAACAACAGCAACACTCTACAAGCAGAAATAATGGTCATGAAAATATCAGACATGTTGAGTAAATTTTGCTATTTTGGGGATAAAGTGAAAGTAGTCATAACTGTCATTCTTTTAATTTTATTTAAAAATCACAATTGCCATCAAATTGGCAGTCAACCTGTTTTTCACAGTGGCATAAGTCATGAAAATCTATGGACCTTTAGAAATGCCCCAAACCAAATCTCTCATTTAGAACCAAAAACTTGGGAAAAGCATGGACTGGATGTTCTGGAACCACACTAGAGGGCACTTGAGCTGCTTCTTCCCAAGTAGATAAAGGTCAGAGTAGTAGGATGCTTATCCAGAAGCAGCAGTGGACTGAATGGAACATGGAAATTATCAGGATTTATCAGTATTAGGTTGGTAGAACAATTTCCCCCAACAGCCTCATGGGGGGAAATAGGTGTGAATTTCCAGATCTAAATTCTGCTTGTAGGTACTGTAAGCAATTAGGAGGAAATAATGTAAAAATTGCCGGTTGACTGCAGTAGTGTTTTGTCTTTGTGTATGGAACAACCACAGAAATGTGGGATACTTTGGGCATTTCAAAGAAAATCTAGTCTCAAACAATGAGAGCAATGTCTGGGGAGCTGAGGTGCTCTTTGCTCCAACTGTAGTGGTCTTGCTCCTGTCCTCTCCACATTTGGAATGTGATGCCCTAAAATGATTGATTCTTGTGGGAATGGAACCAACAGCACCTGACAGCCTTTCTGCAAAGTATCCATAATAAATACTGAATACTAGGAAGGTAGTGCAGACCCCACTACTTATAACCCACTTTCAGAGGTTTGGTTAAAAAAAATTATTCTGTTGATCTGGTTCCCAATGTAGAAAACACCCACAGAAGTTTCAGTGTGCTTAGCTGGAGGAAAGGAGGCTCAGGGGGACCTCCTGGCTCTGCACAGCCCCCTGACAGGAGGGAGCAGCCGGGGTGGGGTCGGGCTCTGCTCCCAGGGAACAGGGACAGGACAAGGGGAAGTGGCCTCCAGCTGTGCCAGGGGAGGTTTAGACTGGATTTTGGGGAAATTTTTTTCACTAAAGGAGTGATCAGACACTGGCACAGCTGCCCAGGGCAGTGGTGGAATCACCATCCCTGAAGTGTTCAGAAGTCGTGTGGATGTGGCACCTGGGGATGTGGGTTAGTGGTGAACACAGCAGTGCTGGGGGAATGGCTGGACTTGATAATCTTAAAAGGCTTTTCCAACGGAATGATTCCATGATTTTCTGATCTCTCAGGGATCAAGGCCTCCCTGCCTTTGGTGCTGGGCCTCACGTTTTGAGGTCCTGGAGCCCAGCCCTGGCAGAGCAGCTCCTGGGCACCTTCTCTGCCTGTGCAGAGCCCGGTGGGCTCAGGTGCTGCTGCACAGCACCACTGACAATCCATTTCCTGCAGAAGACCATAATGTGTTTGTAAAACGAACTCTGCTCGAGAATTGACTGTCTCTGAAGCAGGAGGCACTTGAGTGGCTGAGTTTCAAACAATTCTCCTTTTGCCCCAACAGCCACAAACTCCAGCTCACAGCAGCTTCACTCAGTCATCACTGAAACAAAGCTACGAGCTGCAATTAAATTTCTGGGTAATTTACAGACTTTCTGGTAAGTCAGGTTTCTTATGAAGGACATGGACTCTTTGTATGTACTGTGGAACACCCATTTTTTGTGGATCACATTGCCCCAGTCACAGGGAATTGCTGCTCAGTTTTGTGACCTTTCTGTCCGTGTTTGCTGCTCCTCACCCTCACATCTTTCCCCTTCCTGTGCCCTTGTGAGATCCCACCTGCAGCAACTCTTAAAAACGTTGAATTGCTGTCCTACCATTTCTGGCTTTCAGAACGTGTTTCCTCATGAATATCCAGGCACAGTGGGAGTTTTCCTGCCCCCAGCAGTGAGGTTTGTTGACAGGCTGACACGTGCAGCACGTCCTTGCAGCGGGGCTAAGCTGTGTGCAGAGGGAAAAGCCTTGTGAGAGCTGGCTGAGGGCTGCTGGACAAGCCCTCACAGGATCCAGGAGCCACCTCAGACCTCTCTGCATTCCATTCAAATGCCAGGTGTGCTCTTTTGATCTGGCTCCAGGAGCAAGGAGGCATGGAGTGAGGCAGGAGCACCTCCATCCGTGTTCCCATGGATGAGGAGAGGGGGAGGTTGTCTTGTGCCAGATGCTGGTTTTGCTTTTTTGGAGCATTATTGGGTTATGCTTGGAACCTGTTAATGAGGTTAATGCAAAAACTGAGTGGGATAGAGTGGATGGAGATACAGATCTGGTTTTTACTACTGACATATTGATCTAATCTTTCCATGCTTTCCATGTATATACTGGATATTTATGGCATAAGAACGCACCACTAGGAACACTGAGCACCCAAATCCTCCAAATTTTATCACTTTTTAAAAGCTCCTCTTTGAAGTATCTTGAAGGGAATTTTTTGCAGTTTAGTTATAATCAGAATTTAGAGCACGTGGGTAATAAAAGGAGTTATTCTGTAGCAACCTCCTGAATGGTTCCAGTGCTGTGTACAGGAGAACTTGTCTGTCTAAAAGGAGCATATCTTTTTAAAACAGAATAGATTTTACCTCCCTAGGAGGAGATTTCTGTGCCTGGAATAAGAAGAAATTCCCTTCCTTCTGCTGAGTGGAGGTTTTGCAAATATATTTCATTGTTGTTGGGTTTTAAAATTAATTTTATGTTGGTTATTTTAAGCAAATACCATGACTTGAAGTGTTTGGTGAACTCCCTCCTTCCTTAGAGTTTTTGGGTGGAATAGAGAACAGAAATGAAAGTTTAGTGAAATTCTGAGGCTAATGATTTTGTTCTTTAGCTTAAATTAGACTGTTTCCATGACAATCCTTCAGTTAATTGCACTTAAGCCACTTAATGCCACAGTTTCTTCTGGGCTTCCTGTGCTGCTTCATGTGTGGCCTGACAGGACCTTTCTTAACAAAACAGCTGAAATTGCATCAGAGAGGACTCAGAATATGGAGAGGAAAAGAGAAGTGAGGAAGAATAACAGAACAATGGACAATAAGTGTGAGGCTGACTCAAACTGCTGGGATGCACATGGGGCTGGAGGATGATTTAGGCAGAAAGGAAGGAACAAGAGCAAAAAGTTCTCCCCTGGGATTAAAGCTCTTGGTAAAAGCATAGGAGCCCCTCCAGTTGCTGAGGTGAAACATGGAGGGGATGACTATGTAGAGATTTAGGATGTCTGGAACTGTCAACTTTCCAGTTAAATTACAAAACAGTGCTCTGAACATGGAAAAACATGCAGGAAGAAAGCCTATGGGATGCCATATGACTTGATTTGGACAAGAGGTAAATTTAAAAAATAGTGCATGGGCAGAGTTGGCAACAGATCTGGACTCTGAATTTTGACCTGTTACTGAAAAAGCAGCATTTCAGATTTTAGATAGGGAGTTGTTTCTCTAAGCTGTGTGGCTGAAGAAAACAAGATAAATGTGAGTAAAGATCTGTGAGAAGTTTCTGGGAAGTCAGTCTCTCTCCTTGGATGTTTTTGGTCATATAACCTGCACCAGTTCCTTGTGCTCTTTAGTGCCTATATGGTGAAGTTGGGTGACGATGTGTTGGCCAATATTTTCTTTTACAGGACCTAGATAATGTAATGGGAACTCTGTCAGGAATTTATGAATGAAAACAAAGCTCTAAAATGCTGCCAGAATGGGGGAGGACAGAACTAGAATTATAAATGACAGACTGGGGAAAACCTCTAAAAGAGTAGCTATAACTTAATCATGGATTAGTGTAGGAATCATCATCATCATAGGGGCAGCATTGGGAGCAAATGGCCAGGAAGGTCTGCAGTGAGGAATTTGGGAGATGCTGCGAGCTGAGCAGAAAATGCTGCAGGGAAGGAGGCAACCTCTGGTTAATGTGGACAGGTCCCAGTTTGTGGGTGAGCACAACAACCAGCACTCACAGCCCTTGTGGGGTTCTGCTCCCCAGGAAAGGTGGGGACCACTAGGGGACAACCCAGACCAACTTTCAGCTCTCTGATCCCTCTTGGAGCTGTAAACATGAGATCATTCCAGGATATGTGCTGCATATGTCCTACATATGTCTCAAGCCTTTACTGTGAACTCTGCAAATACTGCAAAGAATAATATAAAAGCACAGCCCAGATGAAGTGGTATCAGAATGCAGGAAAAAAGCTTAGAATGTAGGGAAAAAAGTCCAAGTGACAAAAGCTGGATGAAATCTGGAAAATTGCTCCTTCATAGCTTTGTGATTAGAATCCTGCTTTCTGTCTTTCTTTGGCTGTCCTCTTTGATTGCTCAGAAATGTGGGAAGTCTAAACCCATTTCTTTGATTCTTAGTCAGTAGTAGAATATCTTTTTTACCAGCTCTCCCCTGCACTTGCAGGCCAGGTAGGCAACTTCTCGTGGATGCTTGTGGAAGGTGGTGATTCAGGATGCCTTGGAAAATGACTGGTGCTGTTCAAAAGCTGTTGGAAATCACAGGATTTCTGGTGCCTCTGCTGCTGGCCTGTATCTGGCTTTCTTTTGTGACTTTCACAGGTCCTTGAGAATGAAGCACTTGTGCTGGAATTGAGGTGGTGTGCAAGGATCACCGTTCCCAAATCACCCGTTTGTCTTTCCACCCACATCTCTTGGGTGTTTCTGTGCTTGCTGCTGTGTGGCACAGTCGTGCCCTATTTCAGACACTTGGGGAGATGCAGATTTGTTCTGGCTCAGGATGTTTTAATGCTTTTAAGGGAAAAATTGTTTTTTTAGTGTAAAAATGGGACCATCCACCAACCTTTCCTGACCTGATGACTGCCAGCTTCTCCTGATCCTGCACAGGGAAGGACATGGATAGGGTGGGTTTAGATCAGATGTTAGAAAAAAATTCTTCCCTGTGAGGGTGGGCAGGCCCTGGCACAGGGTGCCCAGAGCAGCTGGGGCTGCCCCTGGGTCCCTGGCAGTGTCCAAGGCCAGGCTGGACGGGGCTTGGAGCACCCTGGGACAGTGGGAGGTGTCCCTGCCCATGGCAGAGGTGGAACTGGAGGAGCTTTAAGGTCCCTTCCAACCCAAACCATTCTGGGGTTCTACAGTTCTGTGACCCCATAAAAACAATGCTTATTATTGAACATTTTAAATTACTGTTTTTCTGAACAATTTTGAGTCAGTTTTTGGTGGCTGCAGTGAATTCTGGGCTGACTTCAGATATCAGGGCACTCTTGGTCCTGTATTACTGATGAGATGTTGACCAACATTTGAATGTGTAGAGTCCTGTCTGATAAACCTGGCAATTTGCAGCTTCCCTAGCAATGCCACTTTACGTAGCAAATATTTTTCAATCAGCATCATCTGTCTTGCAGGTTTTGCTTCTTCCAGGATAACAAACCCCTCCTCTGTTTGCAAGAATTTTTGCTCTTTCCAAGAGTTGCAAACTATTTACTGATGATGCAGCCCCAGTAAAAAGAACCATACGGCTGAATTAAGATCCTCCAAGAAGGAATATGGCTGGAAGCAGCTCAGGTCTCTGCACTGAGCTGTTAAAGCTGAGCTTCCAAGTTTCTAATCAAAAGCTGAAACCAGATGGAAGTAAAATGTGAGGAATAATATGAAAAATATGTTGCTGAGAAGATCAAATGGAAGAAAGAAAATGAAAATGTTCTCAGTTGACCACAGGGTTCCTTCAGAAGCAGCTTTGGAGGAGTCACCTTGTTCATCCTACACCTTCATTTTGTACCTAGTTGCACCCAGGTGAAGCCAAGTGGAGCCTGTGGAGCTGGGGCTTTGCCACAGTGCTCGTGCCAGCACTGAAGAGCTCAGGGTTTTTGTGTTAATAAGTCAGATTTAGGAACCTAACAGGTTTTCTGTACTCTCCAAAGGCTCTCTCTGCAGAATCCAGCCGAAAGGACAATAAAGAGGTGTCTGCTCTGCAAGTAAAACTCTGTTCTCATTTCTTTATTTGAGGCAGTGTGATGGCTTTCTCTGAAAAGCAAGGTTTAGAAGGACCTGAAACCTTCTGATCTGAAGATTCAACAATTTAAGAAGGAGAAGGGAAAATAAATAATTAAATCTCTCTGACAAGCAAGATGTGTCCTTATTCAGAGAACAGGAATACCATTCTTTCCTTCTTTGGGGAATATATGAACAGAAAAATGAACCCGGAGACAATAACATAAGAGTGTTGTCAAAGTATTCCAAAAAATAACTGAGACTTGTGCAGATGCCAAGTCTAACTTTGGCTGATTCTCTTTTTTAGGAATGCTGTAGAGCAATTTTCTGAATTCTATTAATATAACAAGCAAACAGACTTTGGATGCTCTGGATCTACATTGTGGGAAGTAAAGGTGATTTCTTGGAGATTTTATAGAGGCCAAGAGCCTGTATGCTTTTGAAATATGAACTTAAATGTTACTTATGAATGAAAAGATGGTTAAAAGTTTAGGGAAGGGGAAGAGGGACACAAGGCCTATGGAATATGCTGATAATGGTACAGGATATATGCAGCCCATGATGGGGGATGATTACAATGATAAATTCTGTATATTCCAGCCATGGCAGGGAGGATGGAGAGGGGTCTGTCAATGGCTCTGATTTAATTACTTTCTGTAGCTCTGAGTTAATTACTTTCTGTAGCACTTTGCCTCCTGTTACAGGAGCTTTGTTTGTTGCTGTGCTCTGCAAAATTCAGATGAGACTGAACTCTTTCCACCACTGAAGTGCCATTGTCTTTCCCAGAAATGGTGTCCCCAACTCCTGCTAACACAGGTGTGTCCTCAAGCTCCCTACAGGTCTGACAGTTTGGGTGGTGAGGTCCAATACAGGAGGCTGAAATTTTTATTTGATTCCTTGCTTGTTCCCAGCTCCTTCAGTGTCTTACATTTATAAGGAAGAGGCTAAATAGAGGCACAGATACTTTTACAGTAATACCAAAATCCTGTTTAGGTGCTAAAAGCAGCTGGTTTTGACAAGGTTAAGAAGGTTTTTGGGTTTGCTGCTGTTGGCTCAGAGGCCCTCTATTTCTTATCTCTGTTTTTTTCCTATTTTCTTTTCCCACCCTGATAAAATGAACGAACAGCCTTGAAGTTTCCTCCTTCTTTCAGGGACAAGACTGTCCCAAAGGCACCACAATTCCCAGGTTGAGAGCAGAGGGCTCAGCATTCCTCTGTTACTGCTCCAAAACACCCCTCAGCTGGAGCCTGAGCCACTGTCTGCAGTGTCAGAGTTGTCACAGAGGAGCAGCACCACGTTCTGCTGCTTCCATCACACTGGGAAAATAAAAAATAGAAATTTCACTTTGACCTCTGACTTAGAAAGGAAGGCAATTTAAACACCAAGAATAAACATAAAACAGTACACTTGAAGCACTACCAAGTCATTCCTGCAGATTCTGTTTGTCTTCTGCTGTTGATTAGACTCTGCTTGACAAAGGATCTTCTGTGCCTCCACAGCAAAGCTGTGAATGAAAGTAACAGGAATTTAACAATAACAGTGAATTAGCTCTTGTAATGTTACCTGTCATCAGTGGCAGTCAAGAAGCTGTCTCCAGATGATTTCAATTTCTCACGTCTTCTGTCTTCTAAACAGCTTTAGGTAATATTCCAGCAATGAAAGAGGGTAAGAAAAGCTGAATAACGGTGTCACCTGAGTTAGGAAATGTATTCCTAAGCACGCTGTCACAATCTGACTGCAGGAATGCAGGCTTCATGAACTTCTAACAATATGTGTGTCAGATTTACAGGCATAATTCACTGTTTCGGTGTTGTGTGGATGTGTGCATAAAGTACTCAGAGCAATCTGCTGGAGCAGTGAGGAACAAAAATTGATAAAACTTACTTGAAGGTGCTAAAAAGGCAAGGCTGTGCAAGTTGAACAGTCTTCATTCAAAGTGAAGGCAAAGGCAAAAATGTCTTTGAGAGTAGAAATGTTTTGAATAAGAAGCATTACAGCTCCACTGCCTTGAGTGGAATCTGCAAACTGAACGAGTCCAAACAACTCTCATAGGAGAAGAAAGGGGAAACCAGTAGGAAGGAGAGAAAAAACCCCAAGCAACTGTTAGGAAATGTTGCTCCAAAGTAGTTGATGAGGAGAAATGAGTAGGGGCTTAAGTTTTTAAGGTTTCAGAGGCTGGTTAAGCTCTGACTGGTGCAGCACAGTGGAGGTGCTAAGACCATTTTCCTGCTTCCAATTTCATGCTGCATTTGCACTTTCCAACTCTCAGTCCTGACCTGCTTATCTCTCCTCCTGGATCACTGAATGAGGAGTAATCTTTAGCTAAATATTTCCTAAAGACTCTTGAATCTTAAAATCTAGTGGCTCAGAAGAGAGTGTTTGAAGAGAGAGTTGAGCAATACCTTCCTTTTCTGATCTCCCCATGTCTATTCTTCTTCTTCTTCTTCTTTCTGGTTTCCATTTCATGATGTTTGAGCTGAACCAAATGGTTGGTGTCAGAGATCACAGAATTCCAAAGTGGTTTGGGTTGGGAGGGACCTTAAAGCTCATCCAGTTCCAACCCTGACACCTTCCATTAGACCAGGCTGCTCCAACCTGCCCTTGGACCCTTCCAGGGATGGAGCAGCTGCAGCGTCTCTGAGCACCCTGTGCCAGGGCCTGCCCACCCTCCCATGGAAGAACAGGAATGGGGCTGCACTTTTGCTGGATGCTCCAATTTTTTTCTCCCTATAAACAGGCACAGCAGTCCAAGACACCTCCCTGTAACAGTTCATTTCCCCAGGCCTGGCTGTAACCTTGCCTTCTCTCCTAGGCAGAGCACAGGCACATCTCTCAGGAGTGTTCTTTGGTGCAGGACTTTGTCTCAACATTTTCCCACTGGATCTAATCCAGTCTGGGATTGCAACTGTCGTGAGAATGCAACAAATCATTCTGGGAAGTATCTAATTTTGCCCCTATTGGTCAAAGCAATGTTTATGCACAGCCAGGGCCACATGACAGAGGAGAGGGTACTCTTGAACCCTGTTAGCAATGTGTACTAAAAAATACCAGAGCTCCCAAGTTTTTGTATGAGTAAATGGCAAAACTACTGCTTCCTAGTCTGAACAACCTCTGATTGGAACATCATTGGAAAAAAGCCAGGAAAGCAGCTGGAGTCAGCCCAGTTTTTATTTTTATTTTATTTTATCCTTGTGGCTTCTTTATTTAAGTAATCAATCAAACAAACAAACAAACAAAACCCCTCAATAAACAACAAAAAAGCCTTTTCAAAAATGTACTTCTTCTTTAAAAGAGTAATTTAGGGCTTTACAGTGATGCTTGAGATGTGGTACCTACAGAGAGACTGCCAGGGAAATGTGAAACATAAAATAAATGCCGTAAGTGCATGTGGTTTTTCTCATTTTCAGTCCTGCCTCAAATAAATAATTGAATAAATAAAACATTGTTCAGTTCCTCTATAGAATTTCTTCACATTTCCGAGGTGTCTGGAAAGGCCCAGCCTTGCAGAGAGGTCTCTTCAGCAGTTTTCCAGTGGAGGGGATTGCTGAGCTCCCACACGTCCAGGGCAAATGGCCAAGAAATGGATTATTTCTGTGAGCTGCTCTGAATCCTCTGGAGAGGATTCACCTCCTGCTTTAACTGATGCTTGAGTTTGAAAACAGAGCATTTAATGTGTACCTGAGGGAAAGATCTGAGGCAGCTGGGGGACAGAGGCTGTGTCAGGGAAGAGGGAAGCATCCTGGCAGGAGCACTGGTGCTGTTGCAGCCTGCTCTGCAGGAGCTCTGCAGGGTAAAATGTGTTTGTTCCCCCAGCCACCACTTTATCATCAGCACCAAACTGGCTGGGGTGCTCCTGCCTCCAGCTGCCATTTCACTTTGGGGTATTGACAGGGAGGATCCTTTGGGAAGGAATAAAGCCTGGTTTGAAGGTTCAGACTGATGGAGCACCCACCCTGTCCATGGTCACCTGCTTGGGGGCAGTCACAGCATCTCCTGGGTGACCATATGAGAAACAAATGAAGGTTTATGGCACAAGGTACAAAGCAGGTAAGTGAAAAATATTGCAAAAAAGAGGAAAAATAGAATGAGAGCTGCTGCTGTTGAGGAGTATTTTAAAAATAATATTAATAAGCAAGATCCTGAGCACAAAAAAAAAAAAAGGAAGTCTGTGAAAATAAAAGAGAAATAAGAATGAGTTGGAGAAGATTGGCTAAATCAAAACAGAAACTGGGCGATGCTGAGAAAGTGACAGTGTGAAATGTTTGTTGAATCACCTTTGATGCTCAAACACAAGATCCTGTTACAACTGGTTAACACAAACCCAGGGCTGGTTGATGGATGGGAAGATAAGTGCTGTATACTCTATCTGAAGAATGATGGGTTGTTATGAACGTTAAGAATAAACTATTACAATCAACATCATTATTCAGCCCAGTGCTGAAGGAGCCAGAGCAAATCCAGTTTGCAAAAATCTCATTTATTAATTTGATTCTCCCTGTTTGCCCTCTCATGGCTTTGATGTTCCGAAGTCGGTGTTTAAGCCTTGCTGCAGATGACAGCTGTGTTGGGAGTTATTAATCACCAAATGAATCATTTGTTCATTCACATCAGACAATGTCTAAGCAGTTTGATAAAGCTGAAGGTGATCTGAGTTTAGGAAAGATGAGATAAATAATTTTTTTTTCAATTTGTCCCACATCCATTGTAGATAAAATAATCTGTATCTTAAATTCTCCAAATAGATGTCTGGTTATTTTTAAACAAATCAGGAAATTAGGATCTGTAATGTCTTTAACATGTTGGTGAAAGAGAAGCAATTTAGTATTTCAAGTGCAAATTTGAAATATTTGGGTTGGTTATACTTGAGCATCTTCCAATTTCTGAAAGAAAAATCTCTTGATGTAAATTAATTGGATGGTTTTAAATTGTCAGAGAGTAGGTTTAGATCAGATGTTAGGGAGAAATTCTTCCCTGTGTGGGTGGTGAGGGGCTGGAATGGATTTCCCAGAGCAGCTGTGGCTGCCCCTGGATCCTGGCAGTGTCCAAGGCCAGGCTGGACAGGGCTTGGAGTGGCCTGGGACAGTGGAAGGTGTCCTGTCCATGGCAGGGGTGAAATGGGTTGGGCCTTAAGGTCCTTCCAACCCAAACCATTGCATGATTCAATGATTGTAGGAAAACGGAGCATTTGTCAGCAGTGCTGAGCTTATACAGGGTCTGCTACTCCTGGAATGTGTGGCCTTAATTTTCACAGTTCCACTCTCGTCCCTGTGCTGCCTGTGGAAGTTACAATCAGAGGAACTGATTCCACTCAGGACACAGCAGGAAGCCTTTAACTTCTCCCAGGAGCTTTATTGCTTTATTTCTCCTGGCTCCGAGCTCTCTCTTACTGCAGCAGCAAGGAGGAAGCATGAAAACTCCAACAGAAGGTTGTCAGGAGCAAGTAAACCAAATGTTTGGGGTTTTTTTTTTTCTCTTTCCTACGTCAGCAATTAGTCACTAATTGCATCAGTCCTTTCAATGCATAATGAGCTGCATTCTGTGTAGGTCACTGTGCTGATGTGGCCAGGGTGGAGCAAGAAGATGCTGTGAGTTAGACGTGGCTTTTCTGCATCAGCTCACAGCCTTGTGGCAAAAAGGTTTTCTGCAGTTCAGCGACAGAGCTGTGCGAAGCAATTCCGAGCCTGCAGCTGGCAGGTAACGCTGCAGGAGCTGCCTGCTGGGGATGCTGGTGGTGCCTGATTGCTCTGATTTGTCTGGGCTCACAACTCGCTGCAGTCACACAGCTGAGGAGTTGTTTGCTTCAGCCTAACAATAACCCTGGCCAAGTTTGTTGTCTTTGGCTTCAGGGATCTGCTTTGGGAGTGCACTCTGGAAGGGAACTTCAAGAACTCTTGACTTCCTAGAACGAGAGAACTGGGCTTCCATCATTCCCCAGTAAACAGTCTCAGTTTAGAACAGCACTTTCCCAGTAGATACTGCTTTTCCTGTGCTACTAATCATCTAAATTTATGGATATGATTCCAAAAATCTCTTTTTTGCTCTCCTTGTCTATTCTGATTTATAGTCTTAGGAAGTTAATGGAGGACAAGGGACTTTTCACACAATTTTCCATTCAGGTCACCTTCACATCTTCATTTTAGCTCATTACAGCTGTTGTGATTCAGAATATTTTTAACAGAGCCTCCAGTTTCACTCTTTGCTAAACAATATTTGTGGCTAAAAATTTCTTATAATTGTTGTCAGTGACATAAAAGCTTTTTAAAAATTTGTGCAAAATCTGTCTGCTTGGTTTTTTACTACCTTAATAGGAAAATGTTTTCCATAACTTTCTGAAAAGTAGTCTGGACCTTGTGTGAGAAAACAAAATAAAAACTTGGAGTCTACATTTATAGGTTTGATATAGTGGACATTGTCTGGCAAACTGAACACACTCTTTTGTTATTTCCCTGTTGAGCAGCTCCTTCCCATGTCCAGCATGTTCCACCCCACTCAAAATATCAACTCATGGTGTCTAAAGGCTTGGAATGTAAATGTTTTTAGAAGTTTGGGTTCCAGTCTCTGTAAGGAGCCTAGAACCAAAACAATCCTTTGCAGCTGGTGACATGAAGACTTTTCCCTTTTCTTCCTGTGCATCATCAGTCTAAAAAGAGAATGAATAGAGCTTGAATGTTACTGCAACAGATCAAACTGAATTTTGAAATGAGTGCTCAGTTTAGATCCTATATCTGACAAGTCCTGCTCTAATTAGAACCTGTAATAAAAGACTCATTATTTATTGCTTAATAGACCTGTCACCAGGGAATTGGGGTTGTGCACACTCCTTCCTTCCTGCCACAGCTTAACTTGTTCTCAGACTTGGACTGTGTGCACTAGAACTGGAATGTAACCAAATCAAATGATTCAAAAGGAAAAAGGGAAACGGAACAAAATCCCCAGAGGACACATCTGATCAGTAACAACAGCAGATGTGTTTTCCACAGAGGTGCCACGAGCATCTGCACCATTCATCTGAGGCTGAAGGCATCACCTGGGCCGAGGTTATTGCAGAGCTTTCCAGCTGGGTGAGTCACTCCTGCACCCATCACGAGTTGGATCACAACCCCGAGGGCAAGATCTTGCTAAATGCCTGACAGGGACCACTGTGTGTGCTGGATTATGGAAATAGAGGTGATAAAAAAAGAGGCAATCCGTGAGTCAGTGCGCTCAGTACAGGCTTGCCTTTTCCAGGCAGAAGGAGCCTTCACACAGGCACTGGAGCCCAGCACCACTTTGCAGAGTAGGTCTGGTGGGGTTTGTGCTGGAACTGGCTGGCAATACTCTATTTAACAGCCATGTGTGCCTAAGCAATGCTTCAAAAGAAAAAGCCATTTACATTTAAAGCAGAAATCCATTTCACTGACTTAGTCATGAGCAGGTTTGGATTGGTTGGTTTGGTTTTGGTTTTTTTTTCTTTCTTTTAGTGTAAAAAGCAAGAAAAATTTGTCCTCCAGAACAGTTTGTCAGAAACACAACAGAATAACCTCCTACTCCATCCCAGCCACTTTAATTGTCAGATTGTAGTGTCCCCATCATTCAGGCAGCAAAGATGCACAGCAAAACTTGGCAGCTTCGTTGTTCCTCTTCATGTCTTGGAGAGTTTAGGGAAACCCTCCAAAAGCTATGAATTTCTGATTCCACCAGGAGGTATTTGGTGTTTGAAATCTGGAAGGACAAGAAGGAAAACTCAAAGAGCACTGAGGAAATGCTAACAAGATTGTTGAAGTAAAGACAATTATTGCAGGAGCAGTTATCACTGTGAGGATAAGGACTAAATATTTTATCTGGTAATTAGAGGCCAGTGCCTGGGTTCTGCTGTAGAATTGGGCATACACGAAGAGATGATGCTCAGACCCTCTTTAACACCAACCAAACTAAAACCATTGATTTTTCTAATGAGATATTGGTCCTGTCAGGACCAATATTGGTTGCTGTCTACAACCAATGGATGCTGTCTCCCAACCAGATTAGAAGCTGGATAATTCTGTCTTGTATTTTCTTAGTTCCAGCCCTGTGCCAGGTATTCTGCTGGACTGTTTTCTCTGTGTATTAAACTGCTGCATAGTGGTTATTCCATATTTTGTTCTGCTTTGGGCTACATTCAGTGTTCCTTAGATTTTGTTAATTCCTTTTCACTTCCTAAAGCAGCTTGGCTGAGGGGTGATAGTGCAGTGTCATGTACAGTCCTTGATGGTTTTACTGACCAAGGGATTCAGGATTGCATGTCAGGCCCAATGGGTTTTATCAGGCTGGGGATGCCAGATCAGAACATTTGTAAGCACAGAGACACCGACTTCTGCAGAGCAGAGAATTCCTCAGGAAAACAGACCGAGAAAAGTGAAAACACACACAGCGATTCCAAACCTTGCAAGTAAATTCCCCGAGTGGCTCTAATTGCTCTCCCGAATGTTGTTGCTTACTAAAGCAGAGCTGGCAAGGGTGTGGCTGCTTTTTAATCGCGTGTTTGAACAAGGGATTAGAGACTGGAGCAGCAGTGTCATGTAAGGGGTGAAAGGAAGCTGGGAGAAAGCACGACTGTTATGTAAACCATCTCTTGTCTGTCAGTGTCAACATTTCCTGTCTGTATTGGAGCTGAAGTGAAAATAATCACCCAGGCCCCGTGAAGTGCAGCCTGGCTGCAGGTGTAGGCGTTGGAATGGGTTCTCTGGCATTCCAGGCTCTTGGCATCCACTCAGCAGGATGAGTGAGAAACAGGCAGCAGGAATGACTGAGAAACCTGTGGGGTTTCAGGCAAGTTGTTGCCACCCTCCTGCACCCCCCTCAAGAGAAGCCCCACCAAACTAATAACAGCAGTGACGAGAGGATGAGTCCCATGCTGGGTGATGGAAACTGATTATGATCCATCTCTCTGGAGATTGATCTGTTTTCCTCCAGGCAAAATTTAACCTTCACTCCTTAGTCAGACCCGCTGAGCAGGAGTGAAATTGTGCATGTCAGGCGTGCGGCATTAGGCTAAAGGTGAAACCAAACTGATCTGAATTGCTTTTTAAATATAAGGTAAGGATCTTGCTTTGCTTTCCTCAGATTCTAAAGAGAATTTCAGATTCTTGTAATAGTGACTGTGCAATTCTTCCAGTAAAACTCCTTCAAAGCAGTCCCTCTAGTTGATATTATTTTAGACGAAGTAGCTTTACTTTTTCTTAGCCATAAATGTTTTCAGTCCTTATATTTAGAAGTAGGGCTTTAAGAAGAAACAAAGATGCTCCATCTTTAGGGAAGCAGTTGGTTATTTTGCTTATCTATATAATTAAAACTGGCAGACTTCTTAAGCAGTTGGGAGAGAATACAGCACACAGTGAGTAGCACTTGTTTCTAAAGCAGTGGAAAAGCTGAGGGTACCAGGGGAACTCTTGGAAAATGCAGAGAGCTGTGAGTGAGCAATTAATGTTGAACAAAGTTGGTCTGCAGAGATTCTTCCTCTCAAGCTTTTCAGTTATTTTCACCTCACACAGAAAGCTGAGCAGGGCATCAGGTCCATCCTCCTGCTGAGCTACAGTCTTGACTCATCATACAGATTCTAATGCAGCTGTAACTAGTGAATGTAGCTTATCCAAGTATGGATGGTCCTGTCACTCCTTGGATTCAGCAGAAACAAAGCAAATGAGGCTGATTTTGGTGCCTTTGGCAGCATTTCAGCACTGTGAGTTGAGCTGTGATGTCACCTGGCCCTTCTGTCCCTCTCTTGCAGTTGTGGGCTAGGTTTGATCCCCTGAGATCTGCTCAGAACCCAGGAAGTTCTTGCTGAGCAGTTAAGTCCTGCAGTTGTTTTCTTCTTTCCTTCAAGCAACATCAGCAAACAGATTTCCCCCCCTGCCCTGCTGTGTGGCCTCTTGGTGTGATCTGCAATTGCCATTGGTCTGTGGAAGGGATGGCAGCTCCCAAGATTGCTTTAATTATCATGGAATCCCAGACTGGTTTGGGCTGGAAGGAACCTTTTGGATCATTTTGTTCCACCCCCTGCCATGGGCAGGGACACCTTCCACCGTCCCAGGTTGCTCCAAGCCCCATCCAGTCTGGCCTTGGGCACTTCCAGGGATGGAGCAGCCACGGCTTCTCTGGGTATCCTGTGCCAGGGCCTCCCCACCCGCAAAGGGAGGAATTCTTTCCCAGTATCCCATCTAAATTTACCCTCCTTCAGTTTAAAGCCATATCACCAAGTGTCCTTGTCAAAAGTCCCTCTCCAGCTTTCCCAAGGAAGAAAGGCATCACTTTCATGGCTTTTGAAGAAATGCCAGGTCTTCCACATGTTTGGAATTACCAAAGGCATTCAGATGACACTTTCAATTGCAATTCTCTTATGTCAGTGGTAAAGTAATGTCAGTCTCCATAAACCTGGGAGTCCTGAATGAGTAGCAGCTCCATTTTTCTTTAGTCCCATTGTGTCAGGAAAGCAGTTCTCCAGCAATTTGTTACTGTGCTCCATGGCTTTAAGGCCACTGAGGAGCAAAGGTGGAAGCCTGCTCCAGTTCCATGTTTCCCTTTGCCTCAGAACACTGTGTGCCACTGATGTCCCTCCATCCCTCCTGTGGTAGTGACAAGGAGGTGGCTGCTCCTGCTCCTGTGTTCTGCTGCTGTGTCAGGGCATCTGGTCCCTCTGCCCAGCCTTCCTTGCCTCCCCCTGCTCCACAGCAAGTTGTTATTTGGA
Source organism: Rhipidura dahli (assembly GCA_013399225.1). Classification (NCBI taxonomy): domain Eukaryota; kingdom Metazoa; phylum Chordata; class Aves; order Passeriformes; family Rhipiduridae; genus Rhipidura; species Rhipidura dahli. Next base: position 163,465 of record VXAC01005768.1, on the reverse strand, counting down.
GGATCAGGACAGTCAGGATTCTGCCTGCTCCTTGACCTTACAGGTAAGTGATTATTCATGAAAATATTTCAAATATGTTGCTCTGGAGAGAGCCAAACTTTCGCACTGGGACGTTGCTGCCCCACACCACAGACATTTATCAGAGAGGGGTGAAAACTGGCAGAGCAGTGATGGTCAGGGTGTTGTCTGTGCCTTCCACGTCACACAGACTGGCACTGCCCCACCAGGAAGCACCTCTTGCCTGGCTTGGGTTAATTCCTCTGGCACTGTTTTACCCCAGCACCTTTTCTCTGGAGATTTGCTGCCCTGCTGGGCTGCTTACGTGGAGGAAGAGAATGTCAGCTCTGCTTTTTGCATTAAAGCAAGAACCATGCAGGAGGGAAGGCCAGGGTGTCTGTGCCCTCTAGGATTTGGAAGGGACCATGCTGAAAAGCCTTGATGGTATTTGTTTTGAAACAGTTTCTGCAATGGAGAACAGCTGCTCTTCCAAGGGAAACAATGAGGGGATCTGCAGCTTTTGGAGTGTGCAGTGAAACGCCCAGCACAGGCCTGGGGCTCCTCTGGGTGTTTCTGGAGGTCAATGTCCCCAACACGCAGAAAACTTGAGCACAGGGTTATTTTGGGTCCTTGCTAAAACACAGCCTCAGTGATTTTTTTAATATTTATTTTTTGATTTTACTCTGTCATGCATGACAAGACTTGCTCCTATGGCAGGTCCCCGTTACCAGAATACTGGCTTGAGAAAATTATCAAATTTGGATTATAAGGCACGTGAACTTTTAAAATTTATACAAGTATATTGACATTTCAAATCCCGTCACTCTAATATAGCTCTGAAGTAATGAGCTGTAAAATACCATTTTAACACAAAAATACACACTTTGAGATTCCCTTCTTGTGCAGACAAATGTTCCAAAATAATTCAGAATGGATTATTTTTGCAATTCAAATACTTTGGCAATTTTAAAATATGCACTAAAGGTCTTACTTGGAAATTGATCTGGCAACAATGAAGAACTAGTGTTTCTACCAGGACTTCACTAATATGATTCATTATACATGATTAATACTTCTATGGATAATTAATAACACTGGAAGCAAGTTTTGAAAGTTCTGTTTCGGTCTCTTGGTATTTGGACAAAAAAATTTCAATTGAAAATAAACCTACAATAAATGGCAGGTTTTCTGACGGAAATTTTCTTGTAGAAGAGAGGAATATGTGTGAAAACTGTGTGGAAAATGTTTTCTTTTTTGCTGAAAGCTTGTTCAACGACCCCATGAACACCTCAGAGAGGTAGAGGTGAATTAAAGGTGAGTCAAAGAGCTCTGCCAGTAAATAACTTAAAAAACACCAAAGGTTTCCAAAAGAGTTTAATAAATAATGAGGTTCTTTCTGTACTGTATAAACTATAAATATACCATGCAGTCCTTTATAACTTAAAATAATTTACAGACTGAGGTAGGGGGGTCGGAGGGTGCGGGTGCGGGCTCAGGGCCTCGCTGCCTTCCTGCTGAGCACGCAGACGCAGGCGGTGTCGATGCGGATGAACCTCCAGGCCGCCTGCTTGCCCTCCATGGTCAGGGCCTTGACAAAGGTGTGGGTGGTGGTGCAGTACGAGTTCCAGTGCTTGGCGTCGATGCCGCGGCACCCTCCCGACACCGGCTTGGGGTCCCTGCACTTGGTCTCGAAAAAGTACTGCTTAAAGACGTTGTTGTTGATGTTGACCTCGTCCAGCACTGTCACCTCCTTGCCCTTGATGTCGGTGGCCGTGGTTTTGTCCCCGACCCACATGCTGACGCTGTCGCACACCGAGAACTCCCCGCGGTGCAGCACGGGGTGCGTGCTCCTCCTGCTCCTGGCAGTCCTGTTGAGAGCCCCCGCGCTGCTGAGAAATCCCAAATTCCGCCCCTGGCCGGCCACCGGCGGGGGCTGCGTGCTGAACAGCACCCGGGGAGACCGGAAACGTCGCTTCCGAAAAATTTTGGGGTCCACGGTGATGTTTACAGCTTCTCTCCTACCGAGGCTCCACGTGGCGTGGCCGTGGGATGTCTGCGGAGCTGCCTGGGCAATGTGGTGTCGCTCGCTCCGGGTATTGAGCAGGGAGTGTTCTGCAGGATACTCCAGTGGAGCATTGTCCTCTGACTTGGGAGCTGCCTGTGTGCCGATCAAAAAAGCTACAATCAGAGTGTAGAACAGCATGGGCATTACGTTATGACCTAGAACGAGAGAGAAAGGCACTGTTACTGTGAGCCGGGCGGGCACAAACCGCTGCCGTTCTGGCCATAAATTTATCAGATACCCAGAATCATACGGATTTCATCAGGTGCTCACGTGGGTGCCAGATGTTGTTCTTCCGGAAGAGCTCATTCAGACAGCACCAATGTTCTTAATAAAGCGAGAACATTAGAAAATAATAGCTAGATTATTATTAATTCCTCTGGTATTTGTTGTTAGAGCACTGTTTATGAAGCACTTGTTTGGTGTTATTAATGTGGAGACCATATGGCGACAGCATGTTCCCAGGAGTCAGATCTCAAGTGAGTTTTGCAGCAACCTTTTTGGCCAGGACCGGTCTCTTGGCTGCAGAGGAGTGAAAGTAGAACCAGTCCCTTGGCTAAAACAGCTGTCCATTCCCCAAACTTATGTGCAGAGGTGTCCTTGGGGTTACGATGGGGGCCACCAAGCCAGTACCTCGTGCCATTGTCACACCCTCAGCAGCCACACTCACCTGCCACGTGGCCAGGCCCCACTGCGGGCTGGCTCAGCATCCTCCAGCAGCTGCCAGCTCTCCCACCTGCCCTTTCAGGACACCCCACACCACTGATTTAGGGCAGATAAAGCCCAGGCTCCCTCCTCGAAGAGCTCAGGTATCTGTACCACATGGGGAGATGGGATTTTTCCAGTATGGGAGCACTGTGGGTGCCAAGCTACCTCTGCATTGGCATCTTAGATACAGCAAAGCTAAAGTCATTGTGACCAAAGCATTGGGAATTCTGGACAGGGAAACACCTTTTTTTTTCCAGAATGCCACATGCAAGAGCTCCCCAAAAGTCCCTGCAGAACAGATGCAGTGCCAGTGCTGGTCCTCCTTCGATGCAGAGGATATGCACCTCTGTTTGGGCATGGAAAAGTGCAAGCCAACTGTCTAAACCTTTGCTAAGACCCACTTCATGCTGGCAGAGCAGCAGAAGTAATACCTCATTGGGCAACTACCATGTGCTGACTAATTCAGCCACATGTTGGGAATGAGAGACATTCAGAAACGCTCTGGAACTGCACTGAAGGGCAGACATTATATTTCCTCTGTAAAGACTTAATAAGCAGAGACAGGATATAAACAGAAAAGCCCGGGTGAGGCTCCTCCCCGTCTCTTTGCCTTGTTTTCCTGACATGTCTCAGCTGGCCCTGAGCTCTGCCGTGGCTGGCCAACAGGCAGGGAGCCCCAAAGCCACTGGACAAACAGGGTTTTGTACCAGAGGAATTGGGCTCTGCAGTTCCACTGTGATTTCCCAGCATGTCTTAATGTTTTTTCTGGGTGTGGGTCAATTATGGTTGCAGTTCCCCCTCTCTGTGGAGCTTTCTCAGATTAGAATCCCAAGCAGCGCTAGAGGACTCAACCAGGGTGCTCTGCCAAAGCATAATCCTGTGGAAAATGCAGAACAACCCTAAGATGTCCCATAGGATCTCGTGTGTCTTATCTCGGACAGGAGCTGAAATGACATAAACAGCAGGGTTTGTGCAGGGCTGAGCAAACATTTAGCATTTAGCAGGAGATGCCAAGTGAAGGTAGTGACTGAGGAGGGTGGAGAAGCAGAGCCTGCATGGAGGGGAGGAAGGAAGAGAAGGGCCAAAAGCCACGTGAGCACTTGTCTGTGCAACTGTTGGGCTGGAGGTATTGGGGACAAAATGATGAGGAGGAGAGTCAAATGTTTGTCATGGAGCAAATCTTTACTGTTCCAAAGCCACTTTAATTTGCTTAAAGCAAGGCTGAGGGTTGCTGCTTTCCCACGTGCTGCTCGTGCTGGAGCACTCGTCATCCTCTGTATAAGGAAACAGAGCTGGGTGTAGCTCAGAGCTTGGCTGTGCACCCTCCAGAGAGTAACCCCTTGTTCTACAACCAAATTAAACTCAGATGGTTCATTACATCTCTCGAGAGTTAGCTTTCCCGACAGAAATGTTAATGGAAAAGGTTTGCAGAACAAAATCCAGGCACAATTTAGCCATGCCAATAGCAGCCTCAACGTATTGTGTTTATGCATAAACCCCTTTTTTATTATTTCCTTCTATAGGAAAGAGATGCTGCAATGTCAGCAAAGAGCTGGTTCTGGTTTTGTGCTACACAAGATTTGCTGCTCTAAAATGAAGCTACATTTGCCTCCCCTTTCTGGGTTTCTTGTGCTGCATGTGCTGAGATTTTTGCTTTAAGGCCATTAATGCAAAAGCAGAAAGACCTTGCCTTGCCTGCTTGCCTTTTTTCTTTAAGTGCCTTGTGTTTCCTCTCCTTGAGGCAAATCATTCTGTGGAGTGTGGCCCAAACACAGACAGAACATATTTGGGATAAGTGGTAACTTTTGTGAAGATTCAAAATGGAATCTTTTTATCAATTATTGAGTTAGTGGAGAATAGAAATTGACACATTAAAAAAATGAATGAGACTTGATGACAACACAGGAAGGAGAAGTTAATATTAAAGAATACATGTGCCTTGGGCTCTGAGGTTTGTGAACTCTTTTGCTGGCACATAGAGGTATTTTACAGGCTATTTTGGGGACTATGGGGTGTCTGTATCATGGCAGGGGGCTGGAGCAAGATGAGCTTTAAGGTCCCTTCCAACCCAAACCGTGTTGGGATTCTGTGATTCTCTATCTAAACTTTGTCACATAATTAGTTATTAGACCCTCTCATGGTGCTTTCTGGAGATGTTCACAGTGGATGCCTCGTGCAGCCACCAGAACTCACAGGGGATGTGCAGCTGCCAGTTCCCGTGCTGGTGGTCCATGGATGTGTGATGGGAAGGTGGCCACAAAGGTCATCACAGGCATTTTAATGCCAAAATTACACCACCTGTACTAACCCCACTTCTGCGTTGCTCAAGTGTCGTTTGAGCCCTTCCTCTGGTGCAGCTGCAGTGTGAGCCTGGCCACAGGTGACCTCAGGCTGCCGTGGGCAGGGGGTGCTGGCTTACCTCTGAGTGCACTGCACAGAGAACTGCTCCCCCAGCAAGGTCCTTATTTCATCCAGAGCTGAGCCGGGCTGGGCTGCACCTTGCCATGGGGCCCTGCTGCACCTGCCAGCTGCGTGTGCCGCACTGTGGGTCACTAGGGGCAGAAGGGTTTGTTTCAATAATTAGCCAGCAAATCAGTGTTTTCAGTACCATTCCCCCCTTGGCAGCAGCACAGGGACAAAGCCCCGTGGCTTTCTGAGCTGTGCCTTTTCCCTGTCACAGCATCAAGCTTGTCTAAAGCACTTCCAGACTTTGCAGAGCAGCTCATTTGTAACTGTGGTTATCAATGCACTGCTTCCCACCCCTCTCAGACACCTTCCAGGCTCAGCAAACCCAGGAGTGATGCCCTGTGGGGCAGCAATACCTGGCACTGCACAGCAGCCAGGGACAAACCAGGGCTGACAGCCCCAGCATCTGTTCTGGGAAGCAAATCTGGTTACAATTAAATTCAGGAGGAGAATCACAGATTGCCGCTTATTGGCAGACAATTGTCTGACTGTGGCAGATATTTGAGAAGAATTGAAGATACAAAACTTGCAGGCACATAAAAACCTTAGATGTTTGTTGTGTTGCTACTGTAAGGGCAGCAATGACTCCGGTCTTAATCGCTACATTGTGAATGGTTGTATAGACCCCAGTTAAGGGAAAACCATTATTTTCCTCACCAATTAAATCCAGCACACTGACACATTATCAGCAAAACACATTTTCTGATTGTAAATTCATGGCACTGAAGGGGATAGAAATAATATTTTATTAATCTTATTATTCAATAGCTTATCTGTTCCGTTTCATAAGGTAATTAGGGGTTGTATAAGGTACTCCTGTACTGCAGAAACCCTGCTGCATTCAGGCTGAAGTGCATTTGCTAAGGAGAACAAGCTGCTAATGCCAAAGCCTGAGCTGGACTCACTTTCCACCTGCACAGCGTCTGTCCTCAGGAGCACCAGCTGCCAGCAAAGGCAGCCACTGGGTTTGGCTCTTACCAACACATTATTTGATGTTTAAACCTCCAACTGAAACCTTCCCAGCCTGTTTTCATCAGTGCAGGGCACAGGAGTCACCCTGTTACGTGCTCGTTGTGCAACACTTGTGCAGTGGTTTGGCCACCCTGGCTTTGTCTGGGGCCGTGGCTCAGGTTCCCCCTGGGTGTTGCAGTATTTTAGGAGCTGAGCTGGTTGCACTCATATCAGTGTGTCAGAAAGGTCACACAGAGTTACAGAATCCAAAGCTTCATGCTACAGATGGAGTATGCTGTATTTTTGCAGGAATGTGCTAGTGAAGTAATAACCCTTTCAGTGAACTCTGGAGAGTTGAGTACCAGTAATGACAGAGCTATAATGTGCTGGCCACTGCCAAAAATAATCCAACAACTTTTCCAACTGTTCTGCCACCCTAAGAAAACACTGTTTCGGTTCCAACTGGCTGGTTTTTAACCACAAAAGCATTTATTTTCAGCAGGACTTTTTTTTAAAAGTTCTTTTACTGTCTTTTTCCCGGATTCCTGGCTGTGGTGGAATCCAGTAAATGGGGCAGTGTTATTCAGCATCCATAGACTATTCCTCTGTTCTACCACTCCCAGACATTCATAAAATATCCCACTGAAGTGAGTGTTTCTTCAGGATTTACATGCACCCAGGATGACAGACCTGGGGGGTAAAAAAATCTCACTTCAATCTTATTTCTTAGTCTCAGCACGTGTAGAGTAGAATTAAAGAATCCCAGACTGGTTTGGGCACAGGGTGCCCAGAGCAGCTGTGGCTGCCCCATCCCAGGGAGTGTCCAAGGCCAGGTTGGATGGGGCTTGGAGCAGCCTGGGACAGTGGAAGGGTGGAACTGGATGAGCTTTAAGGTCCCTTCCCACCCAAACCATTCTGGGATTCCATGATTCCATGATTCTGGAGAGTGGGGAAATGGATCACATCAAAAAGCAAATGGTTCTGTGTCTTGAAAAGCTCATTGCTTGCAGGACCTGTAAGTGCAGCAAATGCCAAACAAAACAAGTTTAGGGAATTCCCTTTTTGTTAAAGTTACCCACAGAATCTGAGGGAAAATGGACAAACAGGGAATGTTGCCTGGAAACTTATGGGGAATGAAAATTTAATAAATTTACTAAATTAATTGCTTCCAATAAGAACAGCAGTCAGTGCAGCCTTCTCACTGCACGTTGACCAGATGCCATGGAAGTAGCTCCTACACAGACAAAAGATAAATTAATGCTCATTTGGCTCAGTCAAACACAGCAAGTAAATTATTTTCTAAATAAAAATAAACATAGTCAATAAACATAAGCATAGAATGTTGTAATCTAAGGCATGATACAATTTGGAATGTTGTTTTCTGTCATTCTTGAAGTTGTTGGCGTATTTTAGGGATGTGCAAAAAATAAACAGAGCTGCTTGGCTGTCAGTGCAGCAAATGGGATCGTGGAGGTCACCAAAATAAGCAACAAGTAGTGAATTAGTTTTGTCTCATTACTTCTGGTAGTGAGAGAGAAATGAGGAGGCGGTTGCTGCTGAAGTTGCTGGTAAAGAGAAGGTGCCTCTGGCACATCCCTCACAGAAACATTTTCACAGGTATACAAGTTACATGAATTAAAATTTAGCAGTAGCAATTCAGGGAGAAGATTTCTGAGCCCTGGGAGGCCTTGAAGGGAATCCTGAAGCCATTATGACTAAGAGCAGTGTCAGAGGCATTGCTTTCCCTTGATCTTAGCTGATGAGCAAGAAAATGGGAATTTCTAATGGACTCAACATTTCATTCCTCCATTATATCTGCAGTGACTCAGCCTGTAAATAAGAGGTTTATGGGTGCTGGAGAGCCAGCTGGAAGCTACCTGTGTCTCATACACTTCCTTTTTTTTTTTTTTCTTTCCAAATGCCTCCAGCACTGAGATGTTCCTTTGAGGATTTCTAGGGAGAGCAATAGACTGAGAAAAATGCTGCCCTGCAGCAGGGAGCATCGTGTCACCGTGATCCTCCTCGTCATCACAGGATGTGCACCCAGCATCTGCCTCCAGAGCTCTGACTCATCCTCAGCCCAGGTAGAGATAATAACAGGGATGCCTCATAGCCCATTAAGCCTCTGGGAATTTGGGGTACTTAAGGGGGAATAGCACCAGGAGTCTGGGCCCATCCCTGGAAGTGTTCAAGGCCAGGCTGGATGGGCTTGGAGCAACCTGGGATAGTGGAATATGCCCTGCCCATGGCAGGGGGTGCAGTCAGATGATCCCTGAGGTCCCTTCCAACCCAAACCATTCTGTGATTCTGCAGGGTGGGGATTCACCAAATCCAAAGCCAGTGAGGCTTTGGAAAACATTTCTTAAGGTTTATTTTAAATGTATTGGGGTATAAGTAATGGTAATTGGCTCATTTGCAAGGCCCTAATTTTATCCTTTCTTTCACCCTGAACCTATACATCAAGATTTCACTTGCTGGTGTCTCTGTAGAGAAGTCCAAAGACAGGAAAAGAGGTGTGTTTTCCATCCCCTTCACTGACACCCCGTTCCCTCGGAGCATTTGGTGCTGAGTGAGGCCACCTGCTGGGAGAGATCCAGCCTGGAGCCACAGCTGGGGGTTTCCTACAGCAGGTGACAGGGCTGGTGACATGGGACAGGCAGACCCCACCTTCAGAAGGCTCAGTTTAAAACCCCTGAGTGGTAAAACAAAATCAGAACTTCTACGAACAGAATCATTTGGTTTGCATCTCAAATTTGCTTTACAATGTTTGGCATCACTCTCTCTCTTGTGGAACGTGTTCATGGGAATTCAGAGGCATCAACAGCCATCTAAAATGTGATTCCTTTGGGAAAAACCCCGTGATCTTAGGTCAAGATGACCATACCAGTAAAGGCTTGTGACAGGATGCAGCTCTTGCTGTGACAGATTGGCTGTTAGTGAGTGTTAAACATGCCCAGAGCCACCCTGACAGAGCACAAAGCTTCATCCTGCTTCAGACAGCAAAGCCAAACTGACAGTTATTAAATGAAAGATAAAGAAATTGTCTCTGTCAAGATAAAAATCTCTTTAAAGAAAGCGAAGGAAAACACATCACTTACAAAACTAGTGACAAATCTCTGAAAACAAGTGACAGAAAACAGCCTTTGGAGGAGCGTGTGAACCCGATTCTCCTGAAGTCAACGACCGCAGTGGCATAAAGCTGGTAAATTAAATAAGCTAGAAATAAAAATCCTGGCTAGGAGTGAGTTATCTGAGCATACCAGGGTTATATATCATCCCTCTATTATTGTCCAGAAAGCAAATCCTAAAATCAATGATTGGCATGTGATGATTACTTTGGAACTTTCCATATAGCCTTGGAGCTGGATATATATTTTATAGGACTCCAGGGTTTCATATATCCTAATTCATAGGCACCAAGGAGTGACTAAAGATCTCAGGCACTGACTGACAGGAAAACTACTGCAGGATAAATGGGATAAATCCATCCATATAAAGTTGGATGCCTCCGTCCTACCCAGCTGGCAGCCAGCACGAGATTGCTGCTCCCTGCAATTCCTGTCCAAACACAGCAGGACTCATTCCCTATTGCTGCTCAAAGCAGTGAGTCCAAAGGCCTTCCTGAGGCTGGAGCATGGCCTGCCCTTCTCCCCTCTACACCTTTCCCAAATGGATTTAAATATGGGAATACTTGGCTTGCTATATTTTGCCCTGAGGTTTCCAATACAAAATCACCAGGAATGAAAGAACTGGAATTTCAGACTTCACGACACTACCAAAAAGATCTGGAATTCAGCTGGGAACAGAAAGTATGAGGGCAGTCAGACTGTGATGTTACATCCCCTCTTACAGCCAAGAGTAGTTAAGGCAGAAAAATACAATATCTTTAGGGCCAGTAAACCTTTCCAACTAGTGATCTTATTCCAGCTATTCAGAAGGGAATATAAATCCTGATTCTTTTCCAAACCCTGATTAATAAGAACCAGCTGAATCCCAGCAGCAAGGCTAGCATTTAGTTTTTATTCAGGCTCATAATTTTCATTTATATTCTCCTTTTTCACTTTTCTACAACTGCACAAATAAATTTGAACAAAGGCGATTTTTAGCAGTTGCATGTGTCACAGTGTAAGGCATCGATGCAGTGACACCAGATATGAGGTAGAAAACAAAAATGAGCTGGGATGTCATGATCAGATTCCCAAAGGTAGACTCCATCATCTTCAGTGTTTCTCTGGATCATGAATTTGGAAAAGAACATTGTGCAAGGACAAGGAGCAGCCATAAATTATGGCCATGACTTCTCAGACCTTCCCATTCTATCAATTATTTACATCCAAAAGGAATTTTATCTTTTACAAATCTTCCAGTGTGTTTATAACTATTGTTAATGACTCAACGATATTTTAATGGGGCAGGAATTCTGAGAAATTCCAAAGGGAAGCTGAAGGGTTTCGATGCTTGGCAAGTCAGAGTACAGAGGTATGCAGCAAAGGAGAGAGTTGAGAACTTTAAAACCTCTGTTCTACTGAACTGAGGCTCTGGCTGCACCTGATAAATTCTGTAGCTGGAGCACTTCAAACTGATGTGTTAGATTTTTTTTCCATTTAAAAAATCCTTAAGGATATAGACGAAAATCTAGCAAATGAAATCTTATGACACGGAGGTGCTCTTGTGTTCACTCACACAGTGCTGAGATAGGGAAGGAACAGTCAATACTGGAATGGAATATTGCTTTGCCTGTGCAGGATTTTTCCATCCAGAAATGTCGAGTGGTTTTACAAACACTTAATAAAATGATCCTCCCCGCTCGCTTATGGTCAGTAGAATTTACTTCTGTAGCATGTGAAGAACCCAAAGAATAACACAGGGTTCTTGCCAAGCAGTAGCAATGTTCCTCTTCTCCATTGCCCACCTCCTTTTATTATTTTTTTAATTTCTAGGATATTCTTTCCTATTTCTAAATCTATTTTACCTTCACGAGACCTACAGAATTCAGTTGCCTTCTTAGGGATTGAATTCCCTCTCTTATGATTTACTTTACATTACAGTAGGAAAATCATGACAAAAAGCCCTCAAATGACACCTTTAGAAATTGAATTCCTTATTTTTATTGCAGTGGGAAATGGGTATTGACCCCACAGCAGTCACAGTCATCCTGTGCCCTCCTTATTGTAACTCATGAGGCACGGGCATAGAACTCTGAACTACAGAAAAATGTTCATATTTTCCCTTAAACCAGCATACCCCAAGGTGAATTGTGTACAGAAAACAAAGTCATTGGGCTGTTTCTCATTAGCTGTCTGACTTCTGTATTCTTTGAATATCCTGTACATTTGAGAAGTATATTTCCATAATTTCTGGACAACTGGGTTTGGGCAGATATTTGTCTATCTGCTCATTGCAAAGCCTGAGTTTTTTTCTGCAGATTGCAAAGATGTGGTAATGCCCAAATCCTTGTACTCCACCTGCCTTTTCCATTTAAACTGAATCCAAAACAATTTCTTTNAAATAGTAATATAGTAATATATTATAATAATAAAAATATATTAAGTAATAATCTTCATGTTAAATCTACACTAAACAAATTCTTTAGTTCGGTGCAAGAAAAACTTTCAGCTTTGACTTTTTTTGCTACTTGCTGGTGGCTTAAAAATTTAGTTACCAAAGAGGTGGAAAAAAGGGTTTTGTTTCCCTGCACAGCAGGAACCTTTTAGATGTGGTGTAGTTTTGAAATGAGAGGGTAAAACCTCCTAAGAAACAGGGTAGAGATGTCCACAAAACATCTGGAAACACCACCAAGTAAAACAAAGTAAACCACAGAAACACTGAGTTATCAGATTGCAGTGTCATCTTGTAATGTTCTCTGCAAGCACAAGTAGTTCTTGCAGGAGAAACAGGAGTCTCCTGACATCTAGGGTAGTCTACCAAGAAAAACACGAGGTTCTTACTATTGCTTAGACCTTTACAATATTCCTTCTACTGGTGTGCCTCATCTGAAAAAGGAAAAAAGCAAATGGGCTTTCACCTTGGAGTTCCAGCACTCCAGAAACAACGGTGCTGCATCGCTTTCCATGGAGAGACAGAGCTGGTTTGTAAACTGTGGTGCTGCAGGAATTTTACCCCTGGGCTTTTATACTTTGTGTGTTTGTATTCAGCACTCACTGAGGATTAAAGCCTGCTTTCTGTGGAAGCATGTTGGCACTATACAAAATGCTCCATACCTACGTTTTTCCCCCTGTATGTTTTTCTGAGCTCGGCCTGGGAGATCATCTTGATTACTTGGCAGCAGAGTAAACTACTGCAAAGCACAAGTGTTCAGGATGTTTGGGAAACCGATCCTATTTCTTCACATGCTTTTATTTGCCTTATTGTCCTTATTTGTTCATTGTATTTTAGTGTGTGCGTGCCTCATGTGGTAGAAAAACAAGAGTGGTTTTGCCAGTGTTTGTAATCCATGTGAGTACCAGCTCCTTCTCTCTTTAACAAAACCCTTTTCTGCACCTTTCTTTATGGAGTGAATGGATTAAAAAGCAGCAGGAGAGTGAGACAGCCATCCCTAAAATTCTGTTCTCTGGCTCTCACTCCTGCCCCTGGTCATCCCTATGTGTTGACATCCTCTGTTTTGTTACCTCTCCAGCTCCAAGTGCTGCTCCACGTGCTTTCAGACTCCTTTATCTGCAAGGCTCCTGCCTTCTCCTGTCACACATTGAGTCCAGCTGCCTCAGAGCTGCTGCCCCACACAATCTTCTCCGCAGCACACATGGGACCTCTTCAGCATCTTGCCTTTCATCTGCTGTGGAAGGTATTTACTCCTTTGCTGTATGATTGTTTTAACTCATTACTCTATAAACTCACAGTGCCAGACAACTGCTGGCAACCCTAAAGAGGGGTGGTAAGAAAATGTAATGGATTCTGTACATTAGCAACAGAATATATATTCAGAGAAACTAATCTAAGCTGTGTTTCCTTGCACTGAGTTAGTGCAGGGATTGATTGACTTCGTTCCTGTGCTCTGAGAATCTCAGCCCTGATTCTGCTGCGACCCTGACACCAAACCTGTGAGGCCAGAGAAACACAGCCCAAACTTCAGCACTCTCAGCATCCTGAGCGTGTCAGGCAGCTGCTGCACAACAAATCTGCTCATGCTCCCCAAGAGCAGAGATGGTTTGAACTGGGGCCATATTTCAGCTGTACATTGTGGGCTGCTGGGCGCGGACCCAGCGAGCAGTGGGGAGTAGGAGTTTTCCATCTTTGTATTATGTCAGAGTTTGAGGGGAGGCAGCTGCTGTGGATGTTTTAAGATAGGAGGTTCTTATTCCCCACTCAGCCATTTAAGGTGAAATGAAATTTAAGGTGACATTTCAATGTGGGAAGGGGTTTGTTTGTCAGGATCTTGAACCTCTGGCCTGACAGCTCCGAAATATCCTCACCTCACACAAAGCTTGAAGGATGTTTGGTGTAACACGCAGAGAAGTGAACGATGTTGCAGCATGCAGGACGTCTTCCCCTGCTGGGAGCCTGCAGCTGTTTCTGGAATAGCTGCCTGTGTCTTTGAACAGCTCTCCTGGCCACACAGCTACTCTGTGCACAAGGACAGTTCAACTGAAGAGAGTTTGTGAAGGAAAGATCGGATCCTGTCTAGTGCTGTGGGAATCCTTCAGGCACAGAACAGAGCGCAGAGAAGTTTAAATGAAGTTCAGCAACCTTTGCTTAAGAACAGGAAACAGGGAGTTGGACTGACCTGGCAGTCTCAGCAGCTCTTATAAATCTGTGCTTGGCAACTCGTGTGAGGAGCATTTGAAGGGTCTTCACATTTTCTGGCATCGTCTGGTTGCTGAAAGCATTTTTTGGTACGGTACAAGTGATAATGGGAAAGATGCCTCTTTTTCCTTTAAACCGTGCCCTTGAGTGTTTCTACCACATTTTCTAGAACTCTCTTTGGCCTTGTTCTGAGTCTGAACAGCTCTGAATCCCTGCATTGCAACACAATGCTATCACTGATGGCATGGGACATCTTTGCACTATTCACACTTCAGCTTTCTGTGGGGTTCACTGACTTCCCTGGTATGTGGACTTGGAAATTAGGGAATTCTTATAAAAGTAGGCCAGCATTAGAAGATTACTGTTCCTGTGTTTACCAGCATATTATTTTCCTTGCTACCTTTTATTATGATAGAGATGAACCTTTTTTTCCATTTCCACAGTGAGAACAATCAATAGATTGGATGTGGGAACTCTTGGACTGGGAGGACTCAACCGCTGTAATGAGTTTCCTCAGCCTCCATTCACTAAAACAATCTTGCAGAAGCTGGTTAAATGAAATCTTCTCCTAGTGCTGTGTCACAACCTTACAGAAAACAGGGGAAAGGTGAGGGCAGGAGGTACTTCTGAAAGCTGTGGACCTTGATAGAGCAAGAAGAAGCTACAGAACTCAAAACTTGTAAATAAAATTTCAAGGCTGCAGCTGGTAAGTGAAATACAGCTGGAAGTTCACAGGATCATTAAGGTTGGAGGATTATTAAGATCATTAACACAGCACTGCCATGTCCACCACCAAAATGTGTTTCCAAGCACCACATCTAGATGGTTTTTGAACATTTCCAGCTGTTCCACTCCACCAGTGCCCTGGGCAGCCTGTGGCAATGCCTTCAGTGAAGGAATTTCCCATAATATCCAATCTTCCCCTGGCCCAGCCTGAGGCCATTCCCTCTCCTCCTGTCCCTGTTCCCTTCCAGCAGAGCCCGACCCCCCCCCGGCTGCCCCCTCCTGTCAGGGAGCTGTTCAGAGCCACAAGGGCCCCCCTGAGCCTCCTTTGCTCCAGGCTGAGCCCCTGTCCAGCCCCCTCAGCCTCTCCTGGGGCTCCAGCCCCTTCCCAGCTCTGTTCCCTTCCCTGGACACGCTCCAGTCAGTTCGTGCTTCTTCCAGTTAAATAAGGAAAAAATGCTGCAGAAAAATGCACACGTGTTCCTGACAGGACAAGATGTTGGGAGCCTGTGGTTGGCAGGGACCTTCCACTGTCCCAGGCTGCTCCAAGCCCCATCCAACCTGGCCTTGGACACTTCCAGGGATGGAGCAGCCACAGCTGCTCTGGGCACCCTGTGCCAGGGCCTCCCCACCCTCACAGCCATGAATTTCTTTCCAGTATCCCATCTAACCCTGCCCCCTGGCAGTGGGAAGACATCCCCACTTGTCCTGGCACTCCAGGCTGTCCAAAGTCTCTCTTGGAGCCCCTTTAGGCACTGGAAGGTGCTCTCAAGTCTCCCTGAAGCCCTTCTCTTCCCCAGGCTGACCATTCCCAGCTCTCCCAGCCTTTCCTTGTAGGAGATGATGTTGATCCCACTACAAAATGGAGCCTGTTATTCAAACCAGTGTAGATAAAAAGTCATGGCCTGCATGGAAGAGAGCTATCTTTGTGCAAGCTTTGATGTTAAAAAATAGTAACTTGAACTCACAGATGTACTGATTACCCTGCTAAAAGAAGATGTGGAATCTCTTCTCAGAATTACAGCATTTTAATTAGAAGAATTTGAGCAAAGCCTTAATCTTGTTAGTAGGGATAGATACGGATGAGGCAGAAACAAAATCCACAGCAACACAGTCCAGACACGAAAAGCAGTGTCTTGGAGGTTGGTAACAGCACCAGAACTGCTCCCTGTCCCTGCTTTTCCTGCAAGACTAAGCTTGACAGTGACTAAGTTGGAAGAAATAGCTCCTCTGTCTTGTAGCACTGAGCTACATCACACACAGCTGTTTGAAGAAAAATAGCTGAAATGTGGGAAAGGTACTTCAGATTTACAAACCAAATCCACAGATACTTGATTATTCTCTTTAAAGTTCTTTTTAGCCCTTCTAAATTCTTGTGACACTCAAGGATCAATAAGAGTCTCATCTGTAGCTGATTCTGACAGATGTTAATCTTTGCCTTGGCTTTGCAGTCTGCTTGAAATAGTACTTGTTCCTTCATGTCAGGCCTCTGGCAATGCTTACAGAGTCAGGATTACAGTCTCCAGTGAATCCCATTTTTACTATCATTAACTTTCTAAACTGTTCCCCATAGCTGGCAACCTTTCCATGCTTAGAGATCCACTTAGTGGGAAGCTGGGAGAGTGATGGGTTTTGCCTGTCTGGAATCATTGTGCTTTTAATTGAGATTTGTTTAATTTTGTCATTAAGTCCATTTACATTATAGGCATTTCATGACCATGATTACATACTGTGCCTGTACCCTGGCTGTGCTGTGTGCCATTTACCTATTAAAGAAAGGGGAAAAAAGCTCTGTGTTTACTTAAGGTTTTTACAAGTAGCCATTTTTTTCTGCCATTAACTTAGTTAATAAATTAATCTGATTTTTGGATTGGAAAAAATGGCTCATCTGCAGATGCTGTGCTGTGTTGTGAGGAAGTAATTTGATTTATTTGGCAAAATACAGGTGAGGATTCAGTACCTGCTTTGTCTGGAAGGAATTGTCAGAACCCATAAACATGGGGATTATGGTTGATTCCAAATTAGGGACAAATCTTGATCAGAAAGCGACAGGAAATGGGAACATTTCTCCTCCAAATGCCAAGGACCTTATGGCAAACAGAAACCACTGGGTGTAGCATTGCTGTGTGTGTCCCTCAGTCACAGAGGTGTGGGAGGGCTTGGAGCAGCCTTGTCCAGGGAAAAGTGTCCCTGCCCATGGCAGGGCCTGGAATGAGCTTTAAGGTGCCTTCCAGCTCAGACCAGTGTGGGATTCTGTAATTCCAAGAGTCTCTGACAGACCAGGGGTGCAGGTGACTTCCCTTCTCTCAGAATGTGAGTCAGGGGTGACTGAAGCTGTGTGAGTTCCAACACGAGTTGGATCAATAGTGATCACTTCAGCAGCTGGGGAAGCCAAAGACTTGCTTCTTAATGAGAAAAAAAGAAAGCTGATTAATCAGCTGAGTCATCCTGCTCTGCCTCAGTGCTGGTATGAGTGGCATTCCCTATGGATCAGCCTATTCCGAGGGAAAAGCCAAATCGTAATCAAGGCTAATTGACTGAGCTCAATCAAATGTTTCAAAATACCACCCATGAGTTTGACATCAAATAAAAAGCAGGGATATTCCCAGTCAGGCAGTTAATTGCTTCCTGAGAACTCGTTCTTTGCAATAATGTGAAGATTTTCACCAGTGCTCCCTTTTATTTCCATTTCCTAGGCTTACAGTAGGCTGCAGTGTAATGTACAGATTAATAGACTGGAACAAGACACTTGCCCTCTCTCACATTGTTCTTTCTGAGTGATGCTGCAGTGCTGCCTTGTCTCTGGGACAGAAAATTTGCAGCTTCCAGGAGTTAAAATAACTTTTTAGAAAGTTTTAGAAAGATAAATACTAACAACATCTTGCAGATAGGAGTACAAGCAGCAAAAATTGCAGTATTTTAGGGTAAAGCCACTAGGCTTTTTAGTCATTATGTTTAGAGAATTCATCCCAAAAGGATAATTTCTGTGGGTTTTGTTTCTTACATCCATCAGAAATTGTTTCAAAGAGGAGCTGAAATGTCAGACTTTTTGCAAGCGTTTTGTCTAGTGGAAAATAGTGGTGGTGTTTAAACATTTGTCTGGTTCCTGATGTGCCCCAGGTTGTGTGCAGTGATGAAAAATTTATCAGCAGCACATCTGTAAATGAATCATCCTTTTCCCTGCACGCACATGGTTGCACAATTTTATTGACTGCTGGCTTTGATGAATATTTGATATTTGTCATGTGAAGCTATCCCATCCCATTCGTAGTATTGGAAATTCCAAGCACAATTAACAACTGAATGTGATGTCACAGTTAATGAACCCCCAGCTCTCCTGTGGCCCAGCAGCACACAGGGTGAGCCAGTCTTCTGCAGTCACCAATGACAGCAAGACTGAAGTTACCACACAGACATCTGGCTGCAAGTCCCACACCTGGTCTGAACATTTTCTCATCTGGCTGAATGTGCAGAGCAGGTGGGGGGACCCCAGGTGAGGCCCAGAATTAGAAAGAATCAATATGAAAACTTGGGTTTGGTTGGAAGGGACCTTAAAGCTCATCCAGCTCCAACCCTGATGCCTCCCACTATCCCAGGTTGCTCCAAGCCCCGTGAACCTGGCCTTGGACACTCCCAGGGATCCAGGGGCAGCCACAGCTTCTCTGGGAAATCCATTCCAGCCCCTCCCCACCCTCATTTGAAAAATACTTTCCCTTTCAATCTTTCTGTCCAACCCTGTGATGAGAAGTGTTTGGGCTTCCTAAGGAA
The DNA here is from genome assembly GCA_013399225.1 of Rhipidura dahli. NCBI lineage: Eukaryota > Metazoa > Chordata > Aves > Passeriformes > Rhipiduridae > Rhipidura > Rhipidura dahli. Next base: position 145,029 of record VXAC01005768.1, on the reverse strand, counting down.
TCTGGGAACACTTATTCCAAAGCTTCTAAACTGCTCCTACAACTTGTGATCCGCTGGGAAGCTCCTGGTGGGACCCACCAGCTCTGAGATGTGGGTTTGGTCTTTGTTGTGGGGCCTTAGTCACAACAGGGGATGCAAAATGATTTAATGGGTGTGGTGGTGTTCGATCAAAGGTTGGACTTGATTGATCTTGGAGGCCTTTTCCAACCTTAATGATTCTCTAACAAATTCCACAATCCTTTTCCCACATAATTGTGACTCTGGTCTGTATTTCATGTCAGAGTCCATCCCTCTTCTGCAGCAGGACATGGACACAGGTGCCATGGCTGGGCTTCACACCTCCTGCAGCCCCACAGAAAACATTCACAAAGCTCCCATTCCACATCTCAGTTTCCATGGGGGTTGTGCCAGTACTAATTACTACAATTAACCTGATATATTTGAAATTAGTTGTCATTGTAACACTTAACCCCATATGTAACCACATGTTTGCCTTGTCTGGATATTTGATGTGCACCTTGTATTTATTACAGTGTCATTTGTTAATGCTTTTGTGTGGTGAATCAGTTGTCAGGAAGAATCATTGTGGTTACAAAAAAGCAGTTTTATTGTGAACTGGAAGGAAGAGAATATGGGTGAGGATAGAGTCGGAGGAGACAGAAGATGGCATTTGTAGCCAGATGTGATTTGTGGAATGAAAATATTAAATGCTGTTGAAAAGTGGGACTCCACAGATTATTGACATAATTGTGGCAATAGGAATAGAATTTTCTTTGGTATTTGCCTATTTTTGCTACAATTTTCATCAGATGATGAATACATGACAATTTTACATTGTCCAACACAAAAAAAAGGCTTTTTATTCTATTTTTTAAAATAACATATGTCTAGCAGATTTCTAACAGAACCATCTTTTGAAAGAGGCCTATTGTGATTGAATTCTGCATCTTTCAAGTTTTCTCTGGGGTTTCTTTGCATTAGTATTAGGTTCAAAGCAATAATCAGGGTCTAAGCCTTACAAGATCATTTTTTGCCTGCTTAAAATGAAAACCAGAGGGGAGTTTTGATGATTAGGTGTGTACTTCATTTCTGTGCACAATGCCAGAGTTTAAATACATGTCACTTGAAAATGAGCTTTTGCAAATTCAAAGGGAGAGAGATGAACTTCCAGTCTGAACTTTAAACCTTGCATCAGTTTTCCTGTGGCATTGGAAATGTGTTGTTTTCACAGAAAGTATTTCCTTTTGCTTTCAAGTGATGGCACAAGCAAGTGCTGAAGACTGAATTCAAATGACTTGAATTCTTTTAAAAATCTGAAATATTGAACAAAGGGAAGGAATTCTGCAGGTCATGAAACAGTTTTCTAATTTCTTTGCTTTCAAAGAGGAGGGAAGAAATGGGAAGGAAAGGGCCACAGGTCTTTCTCTCTCAGAACATACAGAGAAAAGAAATGCTCTCTAGAACAGCCCTTCCCAGCACCAGGAACGTGCATCCAGGGAGAGCTCATGGATCAAACTCCCTCTGATGCTTTGGATTCTGGATGCTTTGCCAAAACCAGAAACTCACACTTTTGGCACAGATAAAGTGTCCTGGAATGTGAGGCTGAGCAGTGACCCTTTGCACTCTCCTCTTTACAGCTTGTGCCTGAGAAAATGATGAGAGGAAGGTTTGGCAGGAGGGCCTGGGGCAGGGAGTGTTTGGATCCAGGCAGAACAAAAACGTGGATATTGAATATTCAGAGCACTGATAACACCAATCACGGAATTCCAGGATGGTTTGGGTTGGAAGGGACCTTAAAGCTCTTCCCTTTCCACCCCTGCCATGGGCAGGGACACCTTCCACTGGACCAGGTTGCTCTCCAGTAATGAGGGGAGGGATGGAAAAGATTTTTGATGTGGAAAATAAACCCACACCTCGCTTCAGTGGCTTCTTCTGTGCTCATTTATTTCTCTTGACACACTTCATGTGCTTTCTTCCTCCCAGGTAAGAAATGCAGTTACTGTGATCAGTTCTGCTGAGGGAAATGGACAAAATTGCTAACACTGAGCAGAAACAAGAAAAATCAACTTATTCCCCTTTAGAGAGAACCCCTTCAATGTCCTCTCAATACTGACCAGGTGAAGGGCTCGTTGTGTCTGACAGGGGCAAATAGAAGATTCTAAGAGCAAGATAAACATACCATGGTATAAATAATTCACATAAACAGTTTGTATGGCTGTAGGAATGCACCCAGCTCCAACACCTTGCTGGTCTGGTGTTGGGACACAGAGTATCCCAGAAGGATCATGGAATAATGGGCAGGAAATGATGCACTTGGAAAATGCAGGCTGTGTCATCCACCACAGGGCAAAGCTCTTTGTGAACAGGCACAGGTCTTTTCTCATATCTGACTCATCCAGCACATAAAGTCGTCAAAGAAACAGAAGAAAAGCTATGTTTCAAAATAGAAAAACACATATTCTGTGAGCCAGAGCTCTTAAATGTATCATAATCAAAGTATTACGTAGCAATGAGGTGCCTGGCAAATCCCCATCACAAAAATTTCTGAAGAACTCTTCTTTTTTTTTTTTTTTTTTCCCTAAGAGCCTGGATCACATATGGTTGTGTCAGGAACAAAATAAAACAGTCAAAGCAAAGCAGTGAACCAGACCACTAAAAAATCAGTGTCACCTTTCTACCTGTACAACAGGGGAAAACACAAAGTGATTAAGAACAGGAAAAAATCAAGGTAGCAATTTTTCACCTGGCAAAGCCATACTTGGCAAATAGAAAGTTATCAAACACATAATCTGCTTCCCAGCTGTATTTACACTGGGCTCATTTACTCATTGTGGGTCAGAACTGTCAGAATCGGTGCAACCTTTATAAATTTCCTGGGCACTTAACAAGTCAATGAGCTGAGGCAATGTTTGCTGCATCCTCTTTAAGGCAGCAACATTTCTCACAAATAGAGCAGCTCAAAACAAACAACCAGCCCTGAGTTAAGAGCCAGCTTCATTTTATCCATTAGTCATTCATTGAATTCATTTATTTGATTTTATTCTTGGAAGGAGCTTCATATTTGCATGACAGGAATGCTCATTATGGTTTAGTTGGCATTGTGGGGTTTGGTCAGAGATTGGACTTGATGACCTTGGATGTCTTTTCCAACCTTAATAATTCCATGATTCTTTGATTTTGCCAGTAATATGTAAACCAAGGCCCAAAACAAAGTCAAACATCTTATTTTACCTTCTGGTTGATTTTTGCCTGTCTTTGTGCTTGACTCTTTTCCCACTGAAATCAGTGAGGATTTTGATTCCTAACCAGTCAATGGGAGCAGAATCTGATCTTTTATTAGCATGTTGTTAGGGGTCCTATGGGGGCAGGAAATTGGATTTTGGAGCCAGGAAGATAAATGAGGGACAGACTTTTTGGAACCAGTTTATGGTCTGGATTGATGTTCAAATTTAAAAGAACCCTGAATAAAAGAAATCTTGCACTACCTCAAGTGGTCTGGTGGCTGCAGGTTTGATTTGTGTCACTCTGAGGGGAAATGGTGTTGGGGCTTGGTTGGGAAGTCCAGGCCAGGCAATTCCTCAGCACTGGTGCACTGTCACCATCTCTCAGTTCCTATGAAATTTGGAACTCGTCTCCATGAGACAGGACAAGGAGGAATGGCTTTAAACTGAGTGGAAGCAGGATTAGATGGATACTGGGGAGAAATTCCTCCCTGGCAGGGTGGGCAGGCCCTGGCACAGGGTGCCCAGAGCAGCTGGGGCTGCCCCTGGATCCCTGGCAGTGCCCAAGGCCAGGCTGGACACTGGGGCTGGGAGCAGCCTGGGACAGTGGAAGGGGTCTCTGCCCATGGCAGGGGTTTAAATGGGATGAGTTCCCTTCTCACCCAAACAATCCTGTGATTTTCTGTGATAAAACCGATCCCAGCAACAGGCAGTGTGTGACTGATACATCTTGATTTGGGTCATCTACTGTGCCATAAAATCTCAAAGCTTTGTTGGAAATGCAGGAGCCTCGAGGGAAAAAAGAAGAAAGGTGATAAACAGCTGCCTCCAAGATAAGGACAAGTCTGAGGTGTTTCACTCCCTGAGCAGTGGCCTGGGGCAACTCAAAGGATGGACAGAAATGTGGCAGAAAAGCCATCAAATGTTATTTCAAACTACATCCTGCAGTCATTTGAATTTAGATAACGTGCCAGAGGCCTCGTTTGTATGGGTGTGGGTGTGGGTGTGTATTCAGGGCCTGATTTCTCTATGCACTGGGCAACCTTCAGCTGTTTGCAGGCTCAAAATACTGAGCAGCACTTTGCTCGTTTTCTCCAGTCCTGGTGTGATCTGAGTGTCTCTCCCAGGAGCTGTTCTGACTTTGGGTTGCTGTAGCCAGTTCTGGATGTCCTTGGTGACTCCCCAGCTCTCTGCCAATGCACTCAGGTTCTTGGCATGCAGGTTTCACTGCTGGCATTGCCATTCTCTGCTGCATTTCTCAGGGTGATGCAGTTCTCAAAGTGTCATTAATGAGGCATTTCCCTGCTGCATTTCACTTGAGATTTATTTGTGTATAACATTTTTAGTGGAGGCTGTTAAAAAGGACCTGAGTTCAGTAAAGACTTTCTAATAAGATGTCAGCTCCATATAAAGACCACATTGAGATGAGATAAAATGGTATTTCCCCATTTCAGTGAATTTCACAAGATGCCCCAGTTCAGACACTGATTTGCCTGAGGTGCTGTAAATCTCATCACTGATGTCTTTCTGTAGTGATAACCTCCATGAACTGCTGGCCTACACCTAGTCTCTGAGCAAAAATCAAAATTAGGGATGCTGTTTTACCTTTTGTTTTTGCCAGAATTGCCATTCTTTCACCAGTGAACTGGCAACCCACAGTAAATATCACTGTAAATATTGTCCTTTTGCGGGGGGAGGAGGGGGTGTAGGTCAAGTATTTGACAGCTGAAGCACCAAGGAGAAGGAACTAGAGCAGAAGGGCATCCAGGTCAGAAATTGTGCCTCCTGCAGCAGCTGGGGAGTGGGGCACACACAGAGCAGCCACGTGGGGATCATCTCCCTGGGCTGCTCTCCCACTCAGAGGTCATTGTGGAATCACAGATTTATGGAACCACAGGCAGCATCTTTGCTTTCAGTGTGCCTGATTGCTTCCTGAACCCTGTGACCTGCAATGTCCCCCGGGAAGGAATTCCACAGCTCCAAAATGCCTGGAGAGAGGAACCACCTTGTTTTGTTTGCCTCGGTATTGCCACCTGCCAGTTTTAATTCCTGCTCCTTGATTTCTGACAACAGCCATTTCCTTTCAACATCTTAAGGACAACTGTGACTATAAATATCTCCTGCACACCCCTGCTCAGCCATCTCTCTACCAGACTTAGAAATCACAATCTCTGTAGTTTCTCTAAATACAGAAAATGTTCCAGGCTTTCATCATCCTCCACCTTTTCTTGTTTTACTTTGTCCTTTTATCCTTGTAACCAGAACGACAAGCAGTACCCAGGATTTGGGGTTGGGATGAAACCCATATTGAGGGGCTGAGATTTTCCTTTCCCCAGATTCCATGGCTTTAGTATTGGTGGCACTGGGCAGACAAGAGTGCACATAACTCACAGTGATTGATCCTGTGATCTCTTGGCAGCAGCAAAAATTATCTTGTTTTGCTTGACCACATAATTTTTGGTATAAATTCACATCCACATGCACACAAATATTTAATGAATTCTGTGGGGCTGCACAAAGGGCATTGTGGGGAGAGAAAAAGCCACAACACATCCCACAGGACATCTGTCTCTGAGCTTTGGTTGGAGAAATGTTCTTAAATGCTTTGGCCTCTGTGACCCTACTCAGGTCAGACCCTGCACAGGGAGCATTTCCTTCTGGCCAGGGCAGGAATGCAGCTGTAGGAGCATTGGTACATGTGCCTTTTGCTTCCATGCAATCATGGAATCATTAAGGCTGGAAAAGTCCTCTAAGATGACTGAATCCACACGTTAACACAGCACCCACATCCCCAAGGGCCACACCTGTGCATCTTTGAACACTTTGGGATGGTGACTATAGCACTGCCCTCAGCAGCCTGTCCCAATATCTGGCAACCCTTTCAGGAAAGAAATTTTCCATAATATCCACCCTGAGCCTCCCCTGGCCCAGCCTGAGGCCGTTCCCTCTCCTCCTGTCCCTGTTCCCTGCCAGCAGAGCCCGACCCCCCCGGCTGCCCCCTCCTGTCAGGGAGCTGTGCAGAGCCACAAGGTCCCCCCTGAGTCTCCTTTACTCCAGGCTGAGCCCCTTTCCAGCCCCCTCAGCCTCTCCTGGGGCTCCAGCCCCTTCCCCAGCTTCGCTGCCCTGAGACGAGTTTCTTTCTTTCCACGAGATAAAGAGGTGTTTGAAGATAAATTCGGTGGGAAGAGGTGTTGCCGCCCTTTCTCTGGCAGCACAATGAGGTTTAATAAATGGCTTTAACCAGCCCTTTGGCCACGCAGCCGCGGCTCCCCGGGCAGCTGCCGGCAGAGGTCAGCGTTGCTGTAGCTGGGCTGGAAGGGGTTGAGTTTCCCCGGCTTTTATTGGCCTCCCATTTGGGATTGACAAATATTTCTAACCCCACCAATCCAGCGCTGACTGTTGCTGTTAGAGCATTGAATCTTTTAGAACGAAACCATGGATTTTAGTAACCCTTTATCTTTATTTTTGTTTGTAAAATGTAGATGAAAAAAACCACAGATTACTGTTAACTTCTTAAAATTACTGGTATTTTTTCCACGGGCCTTTAATTTAATTCACTAATGATAATTAGTACGTATTCAATATTCTGTTCGTCCTAAAAGCATTTCGTAAGGAAATAGAAAATCAATTAATAGAATCTGTGCTTAAAGGAACATTTATATGGCCAAAGCCATGGAGCAGTAGGGGAATTTATGGGATTGATTCTATTGATTGAAACAATCTAGTTTTTAATGTGTTCTATTTGACCCTTGTTCTAGATGTCCCATTAAATAAAGATATTTTTCATTTGAAAATGCTAACTGGAATACATATTTTAGGTATTTTTCTAACCTGATTTTTAAAATTAATATCTTATGATTATTTCATAGATTGCTCAGTTATCCTATGAAATAATTGTTTTTTAGCATATGGGTTGAAATGATGCTTGTGCTCACTGTAACTCACCACTGAACTTAAATGAAGACATCTAAAAAGATCGTTTCAGCTTTTGATGGAGAAAAGGGGCACTACTGAGCTACAAGGGTGAGAAAATACAGCCACAGTTACTTTCTTTACCACCTTGTTGGGAGGGACAGATCCCTCCGGGGTGAGTGGCTGGGATTGATCAAGCTGTGAAATCACTGGTACTGCACACATGTGCCGGGGGCTCCTCTCCAGACCTTGCTGAGATTTGTTTAAAAATGATTCATATCCATGATTATTAACAAATTTAAAGGCCGAGTCTTTCTTATCATACTTGAAAACTCTCCAATATATTTGATTCTCCATTCCGTCCCTGTAACCATTTGGGGAAGTGCAGAAAATATCGTAAACCCCTGAATTTCAGACAAAACTGCCTGCAATGGCAGTTGGCAGGGGGATTTTTAAAGCCTGTTTTCCACAATATCTGAACCAGCTCAGAAGTGCCAAGAGCAGGAAAGTACAGACAAGTCAGCTCCCTCTCTGTCTTATTGCAGATAATTGTCACATTTTAGTTTGGCTTAGCAAAAAAAGTGCCCCAAAAACTTTATTGTGATACTCTAATGCATGAAAACATCCATAAATTATCCGTCTAACAGTTACAATGCAACTTCCAAGTTGTGACAACTTGGAAAACCAGCCTGACAAGCACGCTCACTTTTGGTGTTTTTCTAAAACTTCTCGAGCATTATAAGGAGAATTTAAAGTGAAGAAAGAACCGAAGCACAAACACTTTTTGTTCTCCGTGCACAAATTCCTTCTGTCTCCCTGCCTGGGGTCCCTGTTTTTATCTGTGAGCAGTGTCTCGGCTAAAACAGTGTTATCACCAGCAATAAATCAATAAACATTGTCAGCTCCATCCTGTCACTACACACAGGCAGCGGGGAGGTCGTGAGCTTTTCCAAGTGGACATCCCAGAGGATACACGGTCTGTAGTGAAGTGCTGCTCTGTCTGCAGCTAAAAGGATTCTGCCTTGGGTCAGTCACACTTTGATTTAGCAGAATTCCTATTTATTTATATTAGTAAAGAAAGAAAGGGGTTTTTATTGAGAGTAGAATTATCACGGTGGGGGGAAGAAAAGGAAACAAGAAAGCCTCAATATTCAGAACAAAGCCAGTAAAGAATTTTCATATAGGTGTAACTGCTGCAGAATGCAAATAAAACTAAGTTCCCGTATACCTGGATAAAAAGAGTAAGAACACTTGCATTTCCCTAAGATTTAGCCAGTCTCGCTAAAGATGTTTTTCGAGCTTTAAGCTTATCCACAGCTGCCCCACGAACACCTTCCAGATGTGCGTGCAGCCAAACCTGCCTTAAGCAGATGCGATTTTCGCTTTCACCAAACCACGCCGCGCTTGCCAGCGCTGCTTGCGAGCAGCGAGCGCTCCGTGTTTCACACACATCCCATTCCATTCCATTCCATTCCATTCCATTCCATTCCATTCCATCCCATCCCATGCCATCCCATCCCATGCCATCCATGGCATCCGTGCCCGCTCCGGGGAGCAGGAGCAGCGCGCAGCCCCCGCACCTGGGCCGTGCGGAGCTCCTCAAGTTCCCGGCGCTGCCGCAGCCGCGCTCCGGCCGGCCGGGTCACTCACCTCAGAGCCGGAGCGCCGCTCGCCGGGGGCTCTGCGCTGCCCGAGGGGTGTCCGGGCTGCTCTGCGCTCTGGGGCACCCCTGTCCTCGGCCGCTGTGCCCAGCCCCAAGAGCCATTCACATCCCGCTGCCGCCGCAGCCTCATTCAGCGCTCAGGGCTCCGCTCTGACTCACTGCGATCCAGCTCCCTCTGGGTCCTAGCGCTGTGGACGTGTGGGAGCTGCACGGACTCGCAGGAATTCGGCGCTTGGCTCGCTGCCGAGCCCAGGCAGGGATGCACAGATGTGCAGTGAAAGTTTCAAAGCGTGGCTGGTCGTCTGAGTGCGCTCGCAGAACGCGCAGAGAACCCTCCGGCTTCCCGGTGCCGCTGGCAGCGACTGAAGCGCTCTGCGAGGGATGTTTTGTCCTCAGCCTTTCCACTCTGCATCCTAATCCTTGCCCTCAATTTAAAGATGAAACTCCCAGCTCCCTGATGAATGGGTCCTTTAGAAAATCATCTCCAGAGCCCTTCGCTCATCTCGGGCGCCTGTAAACAAACCTGGAGGGACACCAGTGGTTAACTGGGGAAGGAGTGCACCGGGTTCCCTGCAAAAACTGGGCAGTCCCCGTTATCAGCCGGCTTTAACTGGGGTCAGCCAAGCACTGGTTGAGCGTAGCAAAGAAATATTTGACCCTGACTTGAGGCAGAGGAAAAGATTATATAAGAATCCTTCCAACTGGAATATCCCGAGTTTAACACGCTTACCTTAAGCAACAAAGAGACATGGAAGTGTTTTCCAGTGTGTTTGAGGAGAAGGATTAAGTAGTTTACAAGGGAACAAGAGTGGGATTTAGGCACTTATAGGAAAGGAATATAAAAATTTAAAACTTCATAATACATATATTAAAAAGGCAGTTTGGCTGTAAACTCTACTCTCAGAAAAGTTGGCAGCTCTGTTGAGGATTAAGCAGCCCCTTAGAATTTCCTAGTTCTCATCCTGGCACCTTTGTGATTATACAGACCCAAGGAAAAAAAAAAATTAAAAGCAGATCACTGTGTTTTATCTAAGTGGAAGGAATCAAACACTTTTTGATTCCATCCAGGAGAGGGCAGCCAGCTGGAGAGACTGGTCCTTAAATCCTTTGGGAAGGGGAAAGATGTGTGGAAGGCACTATGGAAGAGCAAGGAGGCAGAGAAGCTTTGAGATAATCAAGTTATTTGCCACAGGGATGTGCTGCTTTCTGCACCTGGAGCACCCATATCCTCATGTTTTATTAGCACCAGCAGAAAAACCCTGAATTCCTTCCCCACAGTGCCAAAGTGGCTTCAGTGCTGGATTGATTCTTGGAGGTGATGTGTGTTTAAAATTGCCTGGAATATCCTCTAGGAAATTGCAGCACAAAATACTGGATGTGAGTGCTGAAATTGCCTCCCCCATTTGCCAGGATTATGCAGATTGCTTTGTTTTTCTCCAAGAAAAATGCTTCTGCACATGATGGCAGCCACAGGCCCGAGTGTGTCTTCATTTACACAGAAAGAGTTGCTTCAAATGTTGCCTGTAAACCTTGACCTCAGAATTTGGCCGCAGCCTCAGGGTCCATGGCAGAACTGCCAGGCTGTGCTTGTGCTGAGCATTTGTCTGGCTTCATTAGGACATCCTCAGATTAGGACATTGTGCTGGAAAATTGGAAGGACCCTTAGAGCCCATTGTGACTGTGGCAAACAGATGAGAGCACCAGATGAGAGCTATAAAATGACAGGATTTTTTATTTTCTTTACTTAAAAGTTAGCACACACTTGTGTTGAGCATTTCTAACTTGATTTCTTGGCAAGAGCTGCCTGGTTTTTCTTAAAACTGTGTCACAAAAGCTTGTCTGGACACAGTAATCAACAATACGTTGTGTTTGTACTTAATCTGTACCACCAGCACTAATTTCTGTCTTGAAGAAATCCTCTCCCTGTCCCACATTCTTGTCCCTCCTGAGCTCACCCCAGCAGGCTGATGTTAGCAAGCAGCACAGCTGGGATCCCTGGGAAGAAGCAGGAGTTTGTCTGCTTTTTCTGACGTTCCCATGTCACCCAAACAAACACCAATTCAGCTTTTGGAGAAGGTGTGGCAGAGGAATGTCTGATCCCAGGGACTGTAGTGCTCGGAGGTGAATCCTTCTCCTTCAGCACTGGTTGGAGGCACAGATTTAAAGAGAAAAGCCTTGCTCAACCCCTCCATGAGCTGAGGGCTCTCTGGCTTTGGCAGGTCACTGGTGCAAGGTGAGGGGTTGGAATGTTAGGCTGAGTAAGGAAAAGATGTGCTCTGGAATCAGAGAGGCAGCTGGATAAGGAGTCTTGTGAGCACAGAATGAATGAATCCTGATCCTCTGCTGGGTTGCATCCAGTTACTTCTCTGCTTCTACTACAATTTAAAGCCTCCCATGATCTCCTGGATGAGCTTCTTCAGTGAGAAGCTGTGGCTGCCCCAGCCCTGGAAGTGTCCAAGGCCAGGCTGGATGGGGCTTGGAGCACTCTGGGATAGTGGAAGGTGTCCCTTCCAAGGGGTTGGAACTGGCTGAGCTTTAAAGTCCCTTCCAACCCAAAACATGACACAATTCTACAGATTCCTCCCAGAATCAGTGTCTTTTGTGCTGCTGAAAGTCTCAGAGAAGGCATTTGGGAAGAAGTGTCTGGGCTCTTTTTGTTTAGAAGAAACAGCCTTCGAGGAAAAATGTTACTTTTGATGAATCCTCATTTATTTCTGCAATCTTTGTGGGTTTGGAAGCAACATGGGCAAGTACAGCTGCTGTTCATAAAATCTTGGCACTTTAGGGAAGTGTCAGGTCACTGAGAAAGGGACCCACAGAGCATCAAACAGTTTTAGAGATCCTGTATAAGTATAAAGGGATGGGATGAGCTTAACAGGTTTTATTTTCTTGAGAGATGCTTATTTACATGTGTGTGTGCATTACATTCAAGGCTTCCTTGTAACGAAAAGTCTTTACACAAAAAAAGATGTATCACAAGTATTCCTCTTCCCCTGCCTGTCCTTGGGGTGCTTTGATGTGAGTGCGAGGAAGAATTTTAAGCGTCTCAAATTAAACACTCAGAGTGGAAGATGGTGTCTGTTTTACCCAAAAGAATATTTATCTTTCACACTTTTACATTTGCAAGAAGCAGAGCGTTGTTAACTTGTGTAAACTTGTCTGAGAGCTGCTCCCAGGGCTAAAGGGAATGGAAAGACATCGTGGAATCCCAGACTGGTTTGGGTGGAAAGGGACCTTAAGTTCATCCAGTGCCACCCCTGCCATGGGCAGGGACACCTCCCACTGTCACAGGCTGCTCCCAGCCCTGTCCAGCCTGGCCTTGGGCACTGCCAGGGATCCAGGGGCAGCCACAGCTGCTCTGGGCACCCTGTGCCAGGGCCTGCCCACCCTCCCAGGGAACAATTCCTGCCCAATATCCCATCCAGCCCTGCCCTCTGGCACTGGGAAGCCATTCCCTGGGTCCTGTCCCTCCAGCCCTTGTCCCCCGTCCCTCTGCAGCTCTCCTGGAGCCCCTTTAGGCCCTGCAAGGGGGTCTAAGTTCTCCCTGGAGCCTTCTCCTGTCCAGGTGAGCACCCCCAGCTCTCCCAGCCTGGCTCCATAGGAGATATTAAGTTCTGTGACTCATCTGGAGGAAGCTCACCCATGTCTGGCTAAGTAGAAGTTAATCAAGAGGCTGGAAGGAATGATCACAATGCAAATTCTCTTCTTGTGTTCATTACAGCAAATGAAAAAGTTGATAGAGGAACTGAGGGCCTGTTTTGCCTTTGTCAGTTTGTGCAGCACCGATGTGGGGCTGGGGGGGGGGACCTTTCCAGAAAATAGCAGAAGCTCACTTATGGGTCATGAATAAATGGGTCAGACAAACAAGTTCATTACTGATTTACTGTAGGGCTCAGTCTCCTGTAAATATTTTCTTAACTGTCTCTGCCTCGTGGCTTCAGAGCTGAGTCGATAGCACATGGGGACCGCGGCTTGGGTGCCTCGGAAAATCGATGGGAACGCGATGCAATCCCAACAGCCTGCAGTGCACCCGGGCAGGGAGGCAGCCACTCATCTGTGCTGGGTTGCTGAAGTGATTTGCACTAATCCTTTCTTTCTCTTTCGCCTGCTTCTGTAGCACACAGGAGAAAGAAACCTTTTGACTCTAAATGAAAACATCTCGAAAGCCTGAGCTGACTAAAAGCAAAATGTCTGGTGATGGTTCAAGTGCTGTTACAGACAGGATATAATTGGAGTGGCAGTGACATATAGACAGAGCTCTGAGAAAAACTTCACATTCTGCTTCAGATTCAGCACAGATTTGGCCTGACAGTTGTTTGAAGAGATAACAACAACTACACTTTTTTTCTGGAATGCACAGGCTTGCATGCAACACATTCTTTATTTAATATGTATTCTTATTAATGGCTTTAAACTGAAAGAGAGTAGGTTTAGATTAGATGTTAGGGTGAAATTCTTATCTCCGAGGGTGGGAAGGCCCTGGCACAGGGTGCCCAGAGAAGCTGTGGCTGCCCCTGGATCCCTGGAAGTGTCCAAGGCCAGGTTGGATGGGGCTTGGAGCACCCTGGAATACTGGAAGGTGGCCCTGCCCATGGCAAAGGTGGAATGGGATGGGATTTAAAGCTCTTTCCAACTCAATCTCTTCTGTGATTCTGTGGCTAATTATCAGCTATTCACTGGCAGAGAGGATCAAATGAGAGCATAGATGTCATTTAAAATACTAAAGGAATGGAGTTTAAGAATCAGCACTCAGATGTTTATTCCATACTCTTCTGTGAGAGGATAAATATTTTTAAGAAATTCTGCTTAGTAGCTGCAAAGTTTAGTCCCAGGATTGATCTTTTTGTGCTTGGCTGAGCCAGACTTGGGTTGAAGCCTGAATTCTCCTTTGAAACCATTTTTTGTCAGAGTTTGCTGATGGTGGATTTTGTTTGAGGTCTCTCTCCTTGGACAGAAGCTGCTCTGATGGATTTTTAGAAGAACACCTGCTCTGGTGCACCTTTCACATTCATCTCCTTGACAGAGGCACTTAAAGAGCCAGTAAAAAACATCCCTCCCTGGTGCTGAGGTGGGGTGTTTGTGCCTGTTCCTGTGCTGCCAACACTGTGCCAGCATTAATCTTTCAAACGCCCACAGTCTGACAGGGGGATCCTGTTTGGGGGGTGCCAGCACTGTCAGTGAAGCTCAGCAGCTCAAGGACTCACTCCCCCAGTGTCAGCATCAAATGGGACCAGTCTGGGGGAGGTCTGGGGGAGGTGCCTTCTCTGGACAGCGGGACCATTATTCCAGATTCCAGCAACCGATGCCTTTTCCTGGAGGCATCCTTGCCTTAGAATCGAGAGTCAAACATGGTTAGAAGGGAAAAAGGGATTTTACCTTGGGATTTATTTGAAGGGTCCTTAGGTGCACCACACCCAGGTGGAATGCACCTCCATGCACACCACAATGGCCACTGCAATCTCTCTCCTCAAAGCTCTGCTATCACATTGTAGGTGTTAATAATTAGCATTTCTATCAAAGATTCCCCAAGGAGAGGCTCGAGTGAGGCCCCGTCCCCAAGGAACCTTCCCCTGGATGGGTCTAGCTCCGGTTACAAAATGTGTTCTGGAGAGGTCCTTGGGCTCTGGGCACACTGATCCCTCACTATGAAGCTTCTGAAATGTTCAGTCTCCCAGCTTGAGGAACAAGTCCAAGAATTTAGGCAAAAAAGCACCAAGAATACAGAAGAGAGGAAGCAGAGAGGAGCACCAGCTCTGGCTGAGAGTGACTCCTCCCTGCTCTGATTGATGAAATGGGCCTCGTGCTTTCCCTCCTTGCTCCCCACTGCTCTCCCATCCCACTCTGCCAGGAGCTGTGTCTGTCCAAGCCTGGCCCCATCACAGGGGCACAGCCCACGCTGCAATAATGACAATAATTTGCCTGTAGGACCCTGCTTTGCTCATGACCTCTGGCAGTTGGCAGCTGCTGAAGGGATTTTCTATCTGCAGGGGATGAGCATTAAAATCTGATCCTTTTTGCCCTGTTAGTGGGCAGATGACACATGATCATAGCACAATTCTTCCTCATGTGCAGCAGCACTGGGGCCACAGCTGTGGGATCAGGTTGTGCTTGTTCTCCAGGGATGTTCCATGGCCCTGACCAGCAGATTCCTGTACACAGCACCACAGGAACTCTGGCCACTGGGCCGAAGATTCTCCCACAGAAGTATCTGCTTTTTTCAGAGTGCCCCAAAACATTCCAAGGTGTCCCTTGACCTCCTGCTGTAGAACAGACCTCAGGAGAGAACTTGGTGCTCTCAGAGAATGTTGCTGTGTTGATTAAATCTTGTGGAGGGGGTGGAACAAACACTTTGGCATTTGAGCTGCTGGTATATCATTTTTTAAGGGTAAAATTAGGCTTTTTATTAAACACCTTTTCCTGCTCTTTGGTCTGAACAAGTTCTTTTTCTGTAAACACTCTGCTTAAACCTTCCTTCTCAGGCACTGGTTTTGCTGGAAGTTTTTAAAGAGAGTATTTGTGGAAAGGAGACTGAAGTATTAACTAGCAAAATGTCACCAAGCTGTGGAATTGAGGTAACAAAGGCAATTTGGCAGAGTTAGCAATTACTCTGTGATAACAGGAATTACCTGGCTGCTTTAAAGTTCATCCAAGATTTGTCCAGGCTCTGCAACCAGGACAGGCTTTACCATAAATCAGCCAATTTCTTCAAACATTTCTGCCCTGTAAAAGTTTTCCAGCTACCTGTGCTTTACCATAAATCAGTGAACATGAGAGAGGCCACACTTTGGGGAGAGCCCCAGATTGCCCCCCAGTCATTCAAGATTTAATTTCCTTAGGTTGAATTCCAACTTTGAAAAAGAATCCCATCTGCAGGATTCTCCCTGGCCAGCCCTTCTCTGTGTTTCCAAGAAGGAAAGTGTGTTACACTTAGGAATTGCTGTAAAACATGGCTCTCTGTTCCTAGCACTGTTGCAGGGCAGTAATTAAAACCAGGACTGTTATTCACTCTTCACATACCAACGCCTGGAAACACGAGCTCTGTGGGTCTGTGTTCTGTGGGAAATGAACTGGGTTGGTTGGGGTTTTGGTTGGATTTTATTATTTTTTTTATTATCGTTGTTATTATTATTGTTGTTATTATTTGTTTGTTTTGTTATTATTTATTATTGTCACTACTACTGTTATTTCTTTAGGGACGGAAAAAAGTGTTTAGTGACTACAGCAGATTTAAGTGAATAAAAAATGCACTTTGTTCCCTGAAGTGACAGCTGGAGATAAGATTTACTGGCAGTCGTTGCAGGAGGGATGTTGAAGGCACACCCCTACCCTAATCCCATTTATATCTGGATGAACCTACTGTCCATGAATTTGTCTGCCCAAGGCACTGTTTGCTTCCAAACCTTTTCTGGCAGCAAGATCCAGAAGTTCTCCCCCATCTCTCAGAGTACTTGTGCACGTTCTGAGCTGCTCTCCTGTGAGTGGCCCCCGGTTGTGGCAGTGTCAGGGCTCCTGAGCAGCACTTCCATCCCTGCCTTATCCACCCCCTTCATCACTCTGCAAACCTTCCCCGTGTCCTGCCCCACTGCCCTCCCCCTCCCAAGGAGCCCCAGTCTCACAAGGCAGCTGTTTCATCACCCACTTTGAACTCTTTATACGCCTTCCTGTGGGCCTTTTCTCAGTTCCCTGTGCCCTTCCAGAGCCTGGAGCTGCACGTGGACTCAGTGGGTGGGTGCAGAGAGGTGCCCCAAGGTTTGTGCAGGTGATTTCTGAGCCTCACGTATTTCCTGATACATTTGCAAGCAGTGATGATATCCAATAAAACCATTTTTATGTGCACAGCATCAAGCCATCTGTTGCACTAAATGTTCGTTAAAAAACCAAGGAATCCCTTCTCCATGTGAAGAAATCCTTTTCCATTCTGTAGGAGTGTGTTCCAGCTCGTTGGTGCCTGTTTGCAAGTCCCTACAAGCTGATGACTTCAGCTGCTGTGCTGTCCTTTGTTCTTGTCACAGGCCAATTGTAATTTCAAAATGTTATTTTAATTAAGAAGGAAAATGTGCTCGAAGAGGCCTCCCCTTTGTGGGGACACACAGGCTTGTTTAACCTGACCAAGAGAAACAGCCCAGACCTGGACACCAGGCTCTCCCCAGTTTAGTGTGAAATGTCTCTTTTCTGCACTGGATTTTATTAGTGGAAGAGAGCAGTGCTATTGCTTTGTGAGGCTGATCCCTTGTTTTTCTGGTGGTTTAAATTCTGCAGATTGGAAAAGCTTTTCTGCTTTCACAGGAGTGAGGTCAGAGCTGCAGTTTTTCTTCAGGCATGTGGATCATGTCCCAGCCTGGACACAAGTCCAGCCTACCCAGCACCTCTCACCTGGCTCAGAGAAGTTGGTTCTGTCTCTTTTGGAGGGAGCCCATTTTTTTTTAGGGTGGCCTTCCCTAATTAAACCACCTTTCTCTCACCAAGGACCAGAATATCAGAGTTACAGCATGAAAGTTGTCCTTGGGTCTGTAAATGTTCCCTCCCTCAGAGGGGGTCAGACTCAGGCTCTCATCCTTTCAGCACTGCCTGGGCAGGGAGCAGGGATGCAGGAGGGAGTCCTGCTGTGAAATTAGGAATATTGACTTCAATCAGTCTTGGAGGGAGATGCATTTGACAATTTGACCCATCCCTGGAAGTGTCCAAGGCCAGGTTGGACAGGGCTTGGAGCACCCTGGCCTAGTGGAAGGTGTGGAACGAGGTGTGCTTTAAGGTCCCTTCCAACCCAAACCAAATCATGATTTTATGATTCTGGGGGGGTTGGGACATTTAAAAGGAGCTGAAAGACAGTGCCCATTTGGAGGGACCCTGCCCTGACACCAGAGACTCAAAGGATGGACTTGCTCTTCATCATCTCTCTGTCCGGTATCTGCTTATCTTTGTTGATAAATCTTAATGAGGCTTTGGGTAATGTTGAAAAGAAGTGCAAATTATCACATTTAAAGCAAAGCTCTAGGAGTATTTAACATCATACTCATCTTCCAGGACCCGAGCTCTGTATTGTATAACAATAGAGATAATGAAAGTGTAAAACACTGGGACTCCCTGCCAATGTTACAACTTGTTTTTACTACTAAAAAAGGCAGCACACTGGGAGGGCACATCCACAAGTGAATTGCTTTGCACTTGCCCTGTTTCTTACACTTGTTTTCTACACTTCTGGGCTCTGCTGGAGGCAGAACTCCAGGCCAGAGCTACCTTAGGGCCGAGCCAGTGTGGGAGAGAGCCTGTATGTTCAGTTGTTCTGCAGGAAAAGGCAAAGTTCTCCCTGGGAGAATTATTCTGAGCTGAAAACTGAAAGAAAACAAAGCTTTTCAGTTTTGCTATGAGGAAAACTAGGCATGGAGTGAACCCCTGGTAGGGCTGTCACACTCATCCACCAGGTTTTTATTTCAATATCACAGACTTTGTCTCATCTTCACTGTGATTTCCACCTCTGGATTGACGGGTAAATAGTCTGCAGAATAAAATCCCTCAGTCATCAGCAGTGAAGTGAAGCTCTAAAGCAACTCACTTTTATATATCCTGGACTTCCTTGTCCCTTGAGCTGACATGGGATCACAAGGAGGTGGAGGAGACTGGGGAACACAAAGATTTAAGGAGAAATAGAGGAACAGCTGGAGCAGAGATGTGGGATGCTACGGAGATGAGGTGAAGTGGTGAGAGGCCAGGTGAGGTGGGGAGGAGGCACAGGAACCAGCAGGAACCCATGGCACAGATCTGCATAAATAGGAGTATTTCCAATGGAATAATGGTGGTTCCAATGGAATAATGGTGTTTCCAACGGAATAACAGTGTTTCCAATGGAATAATGGTGTTTCCAATGGAATAATGGTGTTTCCAACGGAATAACAGTGTTTCCAATGGAATAATGGTGTTTCCAATGGAATAATGGTGTTTTCAATGGGCTTGTAGGAAAAGGGAGAATTTTGGGATAAGGAAAATAGATTTTTATGGGTTTTGCCAAACGATTGTAGTGGATCAAGCCTGGCAAACAGGAACAGCTTTGCTTTTCAGGGACACTTACACACTCCCCTCCCAGGGGTATCCTGCAGGGCTTCTGTGGCATTGTCACCAGACCTGCAATACTGTGACATGGAAGCCCACCTGTGAAAATCAGCCAAATGCAGGTTTAAGCCATGCAGCTGCAGCATGAGTTGAAAGTGCTCTTTGCATGCACAGAGGGAATCCAAACCAATTTGGGTTTGAGGAAAGCAGGGTTTACTCCAGGACACAATGCAGCGTTTGCAGATCATTGGACAGCTCACTCTCGTACAGATCATGCCTTTTTATGGGGACATTCCAGCTCCAAAGAAAGCAAATTCTTCTCAAACACATTGTCTTAGTTAAACTTTTAATATGTTTTGATATTGCCAGCAGCAGCTTTATATAATGCAGCCATGTAGCAAACAAAACTCACTCTGTGCTCTTGAGGAATGGAAGCCCAGGGATGGAGGGGATGGATTGGCACTGTGGGATTTGCAGTGGTTCATGCCTGGAATCAATGGGTTAATGACCTTCCAGCACTGCCTCAGGACTGGGAAGTACAGAATGTTCTGGAAGCAGGGAGAGAGGGAAAGGTTTTGGCCTGCTCACCTTGAGGCCAGGTTATGGATGGCAGGAAAAGCCCCACTTAGACCAAACCAGTTACTGACTGGGGTTCTGATCCCCAAACCAGTTACTGCTTCTAACCTGGGTATCAAGACAATTCCTTCTTTCCTTAGTGCGATGCACAGCACACGTCCTTTCATTTTCCAAATATGAAAAAGATAAGACTGGAGCAGTCATTGCCATAAAAAGGAGTTTGGATGGTGCAGCTGGTCAGTGTTTCTGGAGGCTCCCCTCGTGCCCGTGTCCCTGAGCCCTGGCAGCCTGGCAATGCTGTTGGTGGCACCGTGGGGACGTGCAGCTCCTCACGGGGAGCATCACGCCTGGCTCCTGCCTGGCTGCCCACGAGCTGCTGAAGCCTTGGCTCTGCAGGAGCTGCTGCCATGCTGCTGTGTCTTGGCAGGCTTCTCCTTGCTGTGCTGGGATTCCTTGGAAGCCCAGAACCACGTTATGTCCTAAAACTGTTCTTCATTATGCAACGAGGGACAGTCGGTATTTTGGGTTGTCCTCTCCTTACTGTTCTTTTCAGGAAAGCAAAGACAATTTTATGTTGCATTTGTCACCCCATAAGCCTTTCCAAAATCTGGGTCATTCCAAACGCAAGCTGTCACATGGGTAAAGTAATTCTGCTTGGGAATTAACCTGGGATTTCTAAGTGTTACTACATTAAGAGCAGAACTCCCACTTGGAAATCTCAGGTAATACATATACTTTATGTTTTCCTGTAAAGAACAACTACTCAGGAGTTCTGGAAGTCCAGGGGAACTTATAGGATATTCAAAGAGTGCCTCCCTTATTCTTTGGGTCTAATCCTGATTTTATGCCTGCAGTTCTTCAGTGGAACCTGAGTCATTTTACAACATTGTGGTCAGTGGGAAAAGTTGTGTTGTGCAAGTGCTTTTCTTTTTCCCATCCTGGATTTTCTGTTCCTCTGCCATTTGATCATATCTCAGTGTCCTCTGGGACTGGAACCAGGCTTTGAGACAGCTCTGCTAATGAGGAAGGACCATCCATTCCCTGCAGTTTGCTTGGGATGCTGGGGAATAAGGAGATACTGAAACTACCATCCATAATCTTGGCTGTAAATGATCAAACAAATCATCATTTGTGTTTGTAAATCTTAAGTGCCCAGGTAAAGCAGAAAGAAAGAAGGATCCAGGAGTTGTTCTCAAGGTGGTGGAAAACTCTGCACATTTTCTGAAGCATGGGGAAGGCAGGGCATGGAAAGACTGCCCGGTGCTGCAGATGAATTGTTCATCTCTATTTTTAAATTACTCCCTTTCTATTAGAATTATGTTCAACACTGATGCCTTTGGATGTCCAGCAGTTAAATTATTAGCACTTAGAGCATTGATGAGAACCAGCAAACTGAGCTGGAGCACGGCTGGCAAAGGAAGTATTTGTGTAAGAGGTGACTGACAGGAACTTGTCCCCGTCTGCAAAGTTTCTTCTGTGACTTCTGTGTCAAAAGTGAGTTCTTCAAAACCTCCAGCTCCCTTAATTTTTTAACCTGCTTGCTGGGAACAAGAAAATGTCTCTTTCCCATCATTCTCCTTTTCACATTGGCCGTGTTGAAAGCAAGAGCTGAGTGAAAAGGAGAAAAACCCAAACCAGAACAACAAAAAAACCCCCCAACACAACCTTCATTCCAGAGTCCAATTTGCAATGAGAATCTTTGAGTCTATTTTTGTCCAATTCCATTTGGACAAAACTCAAGAATTTGATTTTTCCCATTGCTTTACTTTATACTCTGGTTGACTCGGAAAGCACGGGCTGAAAGCAACGCTGAACCACAAAATTCAATTAAAACACAGGGAGTAAGCAGGGAGGAGAAATCAATGGGTGGATTAGTCTATCAGCTGCTGTTCCCATGATCTTCTTATCTTATCCTGCACTACAAGAAGAACTGTTGGGAAGTAGAGTCGTTCTAAAATCAGCTCAGGCTGCTGTGTCCTCTCAGCACAGAGCAGAAAATTGGATCAATAGCCTGAGCCTATTCCTCATCGCTTTCTTTCTAAACAGCTGGACTGCCAAATCCACCCAGAGAATGGAGGCTAATCTGGGGTTTAATCCTCTGCTCTCCCACTATGAAGTTAAACAACAGAGCCTGGAACAAACAGAAATCAGTACAGATTCCAAGCTTAGGGTTTACATATATTTATAATTTTAAAATAGTTTTTAATATATTTTGCTGCTGTTCTTGCATCTAATCAGACATTTGGAACAGAAGTGTTTATCAAACCTGAAGTGACGTGTGGGTCAATCAAAAAAGAGAACCTAAGGCAGGAGGGAAATGTTCTAAAATGACAGTATTTAATTATTAATTTGTTCCTACTTCTATCATATATTTCACTTTTTATGTAGAACATAATAGCAGCACTTCTGAAGTTCTACATCAAGGTCCTTGAGACCAGAGGAAGAGAACAGAAAGGAGCAAACCTTGACCTTGTATGAGCTGTTTCAAAAACTGCCAATTACGACCTTTTCCAACCCTAATGATTCTATGATTGGTACCTGGACTTTTATTTAAATAGACAAAGGTAAAGGGCAAAATATACTCTTTTTTATTCTTTCTCTTTTACTCACTAGCAATATTAGATTGGTTTGCTGGTGGAAAATGGTGTAAGCCTGACTGGAGAGTCCTAACTCATGGAATGGCTGGAACATGGAAGGGAAAAGGGATTGTTGGTGGTTTCCCTCAGATAACTCACTGCAAGGCACTTGCACCGTGCTGCACAGCACCACCCCCACGTGTCTCAGGTGATGAGCAAACTGGAACATTTCACTGCAGGAAAGGCAGTTCAGAACATCCATGCACCTGGAATGATTGTTGGAACACCTGCTTTGGGGTTACACAGGGCTGGTTCTGATCCCTCAGTCCCTCTTCAGACCTTGGTTTCACTGAAAATTTGGCATTTTGAGCTGGGTTTGGGTGGCAGTAGCAATGTTCTGGTGCTGATGTGGGAGGGGTGATGGAAATGCAACAGGATGGGCTTTAAGGTCCCTTCCAACCCAACCCAACCCAACCCATTCCATGGCTCCTCCAGCTGTGTCTCTGCCAGAATATTGACCACTGTGGAAAGAGCACGTTTGGAATGTGCTGCTCAGGTGGCAGGCACAAGCTTTTGGCATTGATGTGGGAGTTGATATCTGGGATGCAGGATGACCTGCAGCCCTGTGTGAGGATGGGCTGCATTCCCACTCTCCTGTGTCCTCACAGGGCATCACAGAATCAGGAAGAATCCTGGAATGGTTTGGGTTGGAAGGGGTCTTAAAGCTCATCCAGTTCTACCCCCTCTCAAGGGCAGGGACACCCTCCACTATCCCAGGGTGCTCCAAGCCCCGTCCAACCTGGCCTTGGACACTTCCAGGGATGGGGCAGCCACAGCTTCTCTGGGCACCATGTGCCAGTGGGAGTGACCTCCCTGTCTGCTGCCAGAAATGGAGAATCAACACTGCTCTGGGTGGTTTGAATGTTTTCCTGAGCATTCCTCCAAGAATATCTTGTCCCTCTTCAGCACCTCCAAGCACCCATAAACACATCTTCCTTTCTGCACTTCCCTCAGTGTATTTATTTTAGTAGCAGGGAGGGGGAGATGGAAAATCCTCTGAGCAGTAGCCACAGAAGCTGATCCACCACTGAGCAGGCACATGGCCAACTGGATGCATGGGCATACATGCAGACAGCCCAAAGGACAGATGTATCAAATCAGATTTATGAGGTCAGTTTTCCCAGCCAATAAAGCCCAGATTGCTGTCTGCCCCGTTATAACCTTCCTGTGTTTAAATGGATGTGAAACAGATAATCCAGCCTTTGGCGGGAACAGCACTGATAAAACACAAACATTATTTCTGTAGCCACATAAGATTATTTTCCCAATTCAGCAGAAAGTATTGGCTTGAAGATTGTTAAAGAGGTCACAGTATTTTTATACTGGTTGTGTGTGAATAAAAATTTTCTCAGTCCAAGAGAAGGACCAGAGGATGTGCATTAATTATTATTAGTAGTAGTATTAGTATTAGTATTTTACCATGGAGTACAGCAGGAAGCAGCTGTGTATCTTGGTGTGATGAGATCTGTCCTGGGCAAACCTGTGTAACTGATATCTCCTTCTCAAACCCCAGATAAAATGGTCCTGAGCCCTGGGCCAGCCTGGTGTTTCCCTCAGGCTGAAGGTTGTACCTGTCAAAGTGGTTGTTCTATGAATGGGACAGGATTGTAAGAACATTTCATCCCACTATTTATAATGATAATTGGCCACGTTATTCCCCCAAACCTACAAAATTAAATGCAAATGTCCCATTAGGATGGTGATGTATCCATTATCTCCAGGATAACTGCCCAAAAAAGATGCATTTTTCCTTTTATTTTCAGTAAAACAAAGCAATTTTCCATTCTATAGAATCCCTTGTCTCAGCAAACAAACCCAAATTGGTTCAATATTGCTGTTTGAATCTCTATTTACTTATCCTATGGGAAAAAAATGTAAATTAAAATATGGACATTGCAGGCAAGACACTTCAAGAAGATATTGAAATTGTACAGTAAAAATAGCTTTCTGATGGGAATATATTAAATAACATTGAACATAAAGACTCACTGGCAGTGTCATTTGCCAGCTGCAAAAACAGTATTGGGATGGGAAACATGCTAGGAAGAAGCAGGCACTTGGGAAGAATACATTAGTAAAAATGCTATTTTTATTTAAAGTTCTATACAGTCAAAGTTCATCTTCCAATGTTTTCTAAGGATTAGGCTTTCAGTGACATTGAAACTTCTGGCCCAAGCATTCCTGGAATCACATTGTCCTCTCTGGAACCGAATGAGGAGAAACCAATGCATTATATTAAAATTTATTGTTGTGAACTTCATAAACTGCTTTTTTCCCCCTCGGATTCTTTGGTTTGCCTCGTAAAGCAGTGGAATGAGGTGATAATTGGTGCCCCTGGAAAGTGGCTGCTCATATTGGTGGTGAAAGCCAATGGGTCCCACTGGGAACTTTTAGAGCAAAGAGAGATAATTCAGATTCTGAGTCTCACAAGCTGACACTGAAGTGAGCATCTCCCTGTGGCACCAGCAGAGTCCAAAGGCATCTTGGGGAGACTTCTCAGATGGGACTTTCCCCACGTTCTCTGAGAAGAGCTTCCAGGCATTTGGAGTTCCTTTGTACTGGGTAGAGATGTGCTGAGCAGGAGCATTTTCAAACTTCAGCTTCAGATGGAAATGTGTTTCAGTCAGGAATTCCAGCTCTGCGTTGATTTCTCAGGCTGTGCTCTCCAGCATCCCAAATCCCACCTGCCCTGGTGGGAGGCATCCCTGCCCATGGATGGAGTCACTCCATGGTTCCTCCAGATGTTTCTCTGCTGGAACATTTCTCACTGTGGAAAGAACAGGTGTTTGGAATGTGGAGCAACAGGTCCAGCAAGAGAAGTAAAAACCAGTGTCTTAGCAAACTTTAGCCACAGACTGGGGAGTTGGAAATGAATCTTATGGTAGAACCCCAGAAGGGTTTGGGTTGAAAGGGACCTTAAAGCCCATCCAGTTCCACCCCTGCCATGGGCAGGGACACCTCCCTCTGTCCCAGGTTGCTCCAAGCCCCAGTGTCCAGCCTGGCCTTGGGCACTGCCAGGGATCCAGGGGCAGCCACAGCTGCCCTGGGCATCCTGTGCCAGGGCCTGCCCGCTCTCCCAGGGAAGAATTTCTTCCTAATATCTGATCTACATCTTCCTCTTTTTGTTTAAAACTGTTTCCCTTTGTTCTAGTACTGTCTTATGCAGTTGGGAGAAGAATCAGGCACAAATTCTGTGTGAGAAGGTGGTAGCACGCAAAAAGGAGAGAGGGATTTTGTCCTTTTGCTCCTGGGGTTGCAGTTATTCTGTTAATTTTTGTGATGTAAATGTTAGCACATGGTGAAGATCACTTCAGACATCCGACCTTCTCCACTTGCTTATTCCCCTTCCTCAGCTGAATGGGGGAGGCAGTGATGGAACTGCCAGCAAAGCCTGTGAGGACCAGCTAACAATGAGGTGATAGAACACAAATGTCAGCCTTCATCAAATTAATCCCAGGACAGTCACCCGGATGCATTCACAGCAGATAATCTAAACACAAACACGGCGTTCTAATCTCTGCCCTGGTGACTCACCAGCAGATGCCGAGCACAGCCCCGTTAACCTCAAGGCAAAGATCAGCATCTGTTCCAGGGCTGTTTGGAAGGTATTGCTTTTATTTTCATCACCATTGCAATCATTTCTCAGTATGTCCCTTGAAAATCTTAGAAGTGAGAACAGCCAGCAGTGGAAAACACGGAGGAATTTCAGATGCAGTCAGAGCAATGAAGGAATTATTCCCCCAGCGGGTGCTGGGCACTGCCCAGGCTCCCCAGGGAATGGTCCCGGCCCCGAGGCTGCCAGAGCTCCAGGAGCGTTTGGGCAGCGCTGCCAGGGGTGCCCAGGGTGGGGTTTGGGGGTGGCCTGAGTTGGACTCGATGTTTCTTGTGGGTCCCTTCCAGCTCAGGGTATTCTGTGACTCTGTGAAGCTGAGGATATAATCCTGATGTAGAGCATTGCCTGGTTTTCTTTGGGTGTTTTCTCTGAGGAAAAGGAGAACTCTGTGGTCTAGAGTTCACCTGTGGCCCTTCAAAACTGTTTAGACTGCCATGTAAAAGCCTGGTTATTATCACAGCTGCTGGAGTCTATTTCTTTTCCATCTTTTTATCTTGGGTGCAGCTCTCCAGACACACCAAGCGTGTTCTTCCTTTTTCTGGAGACTCTGAAGTTTGGCTGCTTGTTGGCACAGGGTGCCGAGTGAAGGGAATTCTGCAGCCTCTTCCTGGTAGAGAAACAAAGGCTGATGGCTACTGGTTAAAGCTGGAACTCAGCAAGGAAATACCAAGTCCAGTAATTTCTGAGGAGTCAATATTCTGAGCAACGGTGACTTTCCTCCTGCAAAATTAATCTGCAGAGTAGCAGATCACCAGGTTCAACTTTTAATAAATTGGTAAATTTGAAATTATGGTAATCTGATATTTGGTATTATAACATTTTTGCCATCTGGCACTAACAAATAATTCCCTATAGTCATTCCCTGGGAAAGAAAACTGAGATTCATTGACTGCCACTAGGAGATGAGAACAAATTCCCTGTAGCTCCTGAAATATTGCCAGATGATCAATGTAATTTTTATTATCAGAAAGTGTCTTTTTTCACCTTTATTTCCCATACAATTTCAAACTTTAGGCCTTAAGTATATATGGTTCATCTGTAGCCTCAGGGAATTAATGTCAGACAATAAGTTCTCCAAAGAGGGGTAAAGAAACCCAAACTTCAGTCCTGGGAGGGGGGAACGTGACTCCATGACACAAGAAGGGAGCTGAATGTTCATTCAAATACCGACCAAAACCACGGCAGAAAGTTCTCAGACCAAGGCTCCCAGGGGACACGGACACAGAATTATAAAATAAATACTGAGGAATCTGGGACATAAAGAAATTCTAGAAAAAAAAACCTCAATGCTGCCAAAAATATCACCTCCCATGCAGTCCAGGAGAAGGTGACATTTGTATGTGGCCTCTTGTATTCAAAAACTTCTACAGACAGAGCCAGACCCAAGTGCAGAAATCAGAGGGCGAAGTTTGGTCACCCAAATTTAAAACAGTGATGTGGAAAAACCTCTGTGCATCTACTGCACTCCCATCAGCTGCCATCCTGCTCTTTTATTTCCAAGTTAATTAATTCCCTGGAGATGCAGCAGACTTGGAAGGGTTTAGCCCCGTGGGACCCTGAGCCACGGGCTCTGAATGGAAGGGGCACAATCCCTGCTCCGAGGGCCTCATTCCCTGTGTGTTTTGGGATATTCCATCTCCAACACATGGTTCAGGATTCCACAGCTGAGATCAACCACGGAAAACTTCAGCGTTTCCATCGTTGATTTAAAGTTGTCTGGAAAGATTTAAAGTGATGACATACAGGATTCAGTAAACTATGATTATTTACATCAGCTGAGAGACAAAATGTTCTGGAAATTATTGACAACACTGGGAAATTTTGGTATCACTACTTTTTATTAATCAAGCTGTTTAATGATTTAACTGCCTTAAAAAATATGTGTCAAATTATAGCATAGAATTGAAGTTGATAATCGATGTGTATTCTGTTTTCCTGGCAAAATCTAAAAGCGGCGAAGGCAGAGGAGCTCCACAACTCCTCATTGTCCTGTCCTGTTGTTCTCCTCTCTTCCTTTTCTCTTCCCCTCCACCACAGAACATCAGCTACAGTCCTGGGCTGTGGGGGAATCCAAGTGGTTTTCTCTGAGCAGACCCCATTAGTTTCCACTTGCTGACAACTGACAGAATCATCTGTGAAACCAGTTACCTTCGGGAAAAATGACTCCTTAGTCTCCCTGACTCTGTCAGACATTTGCTATTTGTTCTAGTAGTGACAAAGCCATCTACTGCTAAGGTATGTTTTTATTTCTTGTTTTAGGAGATCTTCAAATAAAATTTCACTTGTGCTTGGTGTGATGTCTCCATGAACTGCTCTTGTTCTGGTGACAGGTGAACTGTACCTGCACGGATAAAAATACTGAATGCTGTTCTGCAAACTGAAACCACAGACAGCAGTGGTGTCCCTCTTGTTAAAGTGGTCAAACAGAAGTTCTGAAAGGAACTGTATAAATTGAAATTACAATAAATCTGAGTTGAGTGAACACTTCCCTCTTACCCTCCTCTCCAGCATGCTTGGAATTCCTGATTCTCAGTAACCCAGCACTGCCAATCCACATCCCCAAGTGTCACATCCACATGGCTTTTAAATCCCCCCAGGGATGGTGACTCCACCACTGCCCTGGGCAGCTGTGCCAGGGCTGGACAACCCTTTCAGTGCAGAAAGATTCCCCAACATCCATCCTGAACCTCCCCTGGCCATTTCCTCTCCTCCTGTCCCTGTTCCCTGAGAGCAGACCCTGACCCCCACCTGGCTGCCCCTCCTGCCAGGGAACTGTGCAGAGCCTTGAACATCCTAAAATGCCTCCACTCCTTAAGTGGTTTCACTTAAGTGGAACCAAATAAAAACATCAAATTCTTTACTCTGAAACGATCTCAAAACCATAAGGATGCATTTCAGAAAGGCAGTTTCTGTGCTGACACTGCTGGGCTGGTGTGGTCCAGGAGAGGGAAGTCCTTATGCAAGGAAATGGATAATTTAGAAGGTAGGAAGGAAGATGGGATTGAAGAGTTGATTTCCAGGAGGTCCTGGGGTCTGAACCCGGGCTCGTGGTGCTCAGAAGTGATTAGGAATGGGAAAATAGCTACAAGACTCCATTCATGGTGGGCTCTGCTCTTCAAACTCCCTGAGGAACCACGGGAGGATGTTATTACATTACATTTTCTGTCAAATGGAATGAAAGGTAAAGGTCAGTGTAGGTATGTGAAGTGATGCACCAGGATTAATTTTAAAAAAAAAACAAACCAACAAAACCAAACAAAAACTCCTTCAAAACCCTGATTTTGCACTAAGAGTAATTGGCTCTGAGCTGACTGTTCAGAATCAGGAAAAACACCTTTGGAGGATTGGTTTTTAATTAGTCTGTGATGGGAGGTGACCTGCAGAATGAATTCTGTCACTGTGCAAATTCCCTGGGCACACGTGTGCAGTTATTCCACTGCTCCAGGGGGAAGGGAGTGGAACTGGGAAAGGTTTAAAGAAGGGTGACAAGGACAGGGAAGGGGACACAGTTGTTTTTCATGCAGAAGTAGATGAATACTTTAGTTTGGAAGGGAATAAAATAACGGAGAAAAGGAGTAAAATTATGGGGGAAAGAGTAAAATAATGTGGAAAATGGGAGGGATTTGGTGGAACTGAGTCCTGAGAGCCGTGGCAAAGGTGATGCTGTGTGATTTTCCAGCATGGGAAGCAGGGGGCAACAAAATCCACTCTCAGAAAAGAGGATGGACGAGTGCTCTTGCTGTTGCTGTAGAATGTTGTGAACGTGGGAAATTTCTGTGGATTCGGGGGGAAATGAACACATTCCTGGGAAGGGGACCCAGAGAGGACCAATGCTGACTTCTGACTTGAGAAACCCCTGAAATGCAACTTTCTGGAGGGAGACAGAACACTCTGGAGCCCTTTAACACACACACGTCCTTATCTTGCACACTTCCATGCCCTTTACATGGTTACAGGAGGGAAGATATTTAATGAAAATGTTTGATCTGATCCCCTGCTTGTGTGAAGGCACCTCGTGTTAAATATTTGGTACATTTACTGTGTAATGTGGAATTTCTTGGAAAAGGAAGCCAAGTTTTGAGTTTTGCAGTTTTTACATTGAGCAAGACAGCTGAAGGTGGACATTGCTTTCCACTCTTCTTTTGTTGCCTCTGCAGAGAGTGGAGTGGAGGAGGGAAAGCTGCTTTTATGTTGGCTATTTACTGAACATGGCTTTTATACTCTTCAGTTCCAGGCAAACACCTGCACTTAAAGCAGTTGCCTACCTGACCTATGTTAGATCTCAGTGTAAGCACAAAAACTAGTAAAAGAGCACAGAAAAACAGTGGATAGTTACTGTAATACAAGGATTTATAAAGGTCAGAGGGTAATTTTTTTATCTTGTTAGGTTTCTGGTGATGGCATTTATGTATTCTGTAATGTATTGCACACATAATACAGTAAATTATAATATATGTTGCAATATGCTTTGAGTTATTTATATTTTTATATATTTTTATCATTACATATTTATATACATATATATGTGTATTTCTGGGTGAGGCTTTTAGTCTTATGGCTCAGGTTTAGGGATTACTGCATAGAACAGGGAGTTGGACACTCTATATGATCTTTATAGGTCCCTTCCACTTTGAGATATTTTATGATTATTTCAGGAAAAAGCTCCTGACTTGTATGGGGTCACAGCCCAGAGCAGACTCAGGGTATGGCCTTGCTGAGCTTTCATCAGGCACTTGGAGCCCAGGCTGTTCCCTCCTGGGGGGAGCTGGGAGCCCCTGGCCATTGTGGCTTCTGCCCTGTGTCTTCCCACATTCCTGCAAGAAAATCCTGCAATTACAGATTTCTGTGCACATTGTAGAGCACGAGTCTGGTGAGGAGAGGCTGAGGGAGCTGGGAAAGGGGCT
Organism: Rhipidura dahli; assembly: GCA_013399225.1. Taxonomy (NCBI): domain Eukaryota; kingdom Metazoa; phylum Chordata; class Aves; order Passeriformes; family Rhipiduridae; genus Rhipidura; species Rhipidura dahli. Next base: position 114,457 of record VXAC01005768.1, on the reverse strand, counting down.
CAGCCTGGAGCAAAGGAGGCTCAGGGGGTGATGCCTTAAGAGGCCACCTAAAAACAGAGCCCAGACAGGAGTAAAGGGAATAAAGGTGGGGATTTATTGGAAAGGCCTCCAAAGGTACCCCTGGGGAGCCAGAGGTGCTGCCCAGATGGGCCCCGAGATGGACCCTGAGAGGCCACGAGTTCTTCCCACTTTTCTAGGTTTGGTTCATTTGCATCTCAGGGTTCATTCTCCAGTTAAAGCTTCAGTTTAATGATGGAATTTCCCCTCAGCTTGCCCCCCTCTCAGAGGCTCTTTGGTTTACACTTTTTGGGCCCAGGAGGGGCTGGGTGTCCTTGGAGAGCAGCCCCGGAGAGGCTTTGTTGTGTGTGCCCAGCACAGAGAGCAGCACTGAACAGGGAACAGGAAACTCCAGAGTTACACACTGGGCAGGGCAGGGGATGGAAAATAGAAAAGTTCAAACCTGAGGCACCATTGGTACCTTGTGGCTCTGCACAGCTCCCTGACAGGAGGGGGCAGCCGGGGGGGTCGGGCTCTGCTCGCAGGGAACAGGGACAGGAGGAGAGGGAACAGCCTCAGGCTGGGCCAGGGGAGGCTCAGGGTGGATATTTGGGAAAATTCTCCACTGAAAGGGTTGTCAGGTGGACTGGACTGGGCTGCCCAGGGCACCTGGAAGTGTTTGGAAAGAGTGTGGATGTGGCACTTGGGAACAGGGGTTGGTGGTGGCCTGGGCAGTGCTGCATTAATCTCTGCACTCCGTGATCTTAGAGGGCTTTTCCAGCCTAAATGATTCCCTGATTCCATGGTTCTGCCATCGCTGAGAGGATTGTCAAGCCCGACAGCAGCCCCCAGTGGGTGTGGCAGCACCAGCAGAAGAGGTTTTGGAGCACACAGAAGAGATGCCCACGGTGTGAAAGCTGCTGAATTAACACTGGCACCTCTGTGCTGCCAAACCTTCCAGGAATTTTGTGCTGTGGGTGTTTTCCCCATCCAAAACACACCTGGAGCTCCCTGGGAGCAGCTGCTCTCCCTCTGGCTGATGCAGGATCAGGCTCTGCACCATCCTCACACCTCCCCCAAGCAGGACAGGAGTTGGAAGTGGTCATGAAAATTGGACCAACTGCTTGGTAGGTTTCACTTAAAAATTCTAATCATAACCCAACAATTAGTGACCTGAAGTTAAAAACATTCGTGTACTGCAGCTGGTTATTTGTAATATCTGATTTTTAGTTTATTGGAAATACCTGGGGTTTAGTTCATTGGAATATACTCCACATTTACTGATTTCACCTTGCTGTGGTGACTTCTGATAAAAACAAGACTATAATAACCAGGGTTTTTTCCTAAGAAACTGTACATGGTTATCATAAACCTTCAAAAAGCCTTAAGTAACAGTCATAAGTCCAAAAACTTTTGGAAAAAACTCCTCCTTTACTGGAATGCCAGTCAGGTTTGTATGAGGAGTGGGGATGAGAGGATCTGGACACTTGGGAATTGCTGCTGTTACTCAGTTCAAACACGATTTTCTCGCTCCATGAATCACAGGCCGGGGCTTGGCTCTGCTCCTACCCCTTGACAGCTCCCTCCCAGTGCCTCCTGAGCGTGTCTGGGCATTCCCAGTGTGCTGTGGGAAACCCTCAGTGAGGGACAGACACTTTCTGAACTCCCTCTTCTCTGCTTTCCATCCCCTGTTGCACTGGCGAGTGGTTTGGTGCAAGAGAGTAAGAGTGTCCCTGGAGAAGATTTCTAATTTTGCTCCCTGGGTGAGCTGAAGCTTTTCCAGAGCAGGCTGTGGGCTGATCCGGGTGGAGGAGGGCTGGGAAAGGTCAGGGATCCCATCTTGGCTCTTTTTTCAGCAGCTTTGCTGGTGAAACCCCCCAGACGTTCTCGTGGGCTCTCTGCTCACAGCGAGAGACAGATCACTTCCCCCTCTGGAGTTATGAGACTCTTGGAGGTTGTGGCATCCTCAGGACCCAGGAGGCAGCCAGGATCTGTGGAAATAGCTGGGAAAACTGCAGTTCCAGAAAGTGAGGGAATGGTGCTGGGCTGCTCCAAGCAGTGCCAGTCCCAGCTGCTCTCACCGAGCTCCTCGGGCAGAAATCACGCCGGGTTTGCTGCAGGCACAACCTGGAACAATCTATACTTGGAAGGCAAAATGCGGGAAATTTCATTCCTCCAACTCCAAAACATTCCATTTTTGCTATTTGGTTTTTAAAAATAATGCTGTGTCCTTTTTGGGCACACATAAATATAGTGATGCTCCTTCTGTGTCTCATATATTCCGGCAAGCAGGCTGTCAGATTGCCTGAGTGGATGGTATATGTGGCAGGAGATTTATGAAACTGTTCCATCGTGCTTCTAAATAAATTAAAAAACGTCATGGCTTTGGGAAATCAAAGCTTGCAGAGCAGTGTTGTGGTTTTTGTTGCTCTAAATTAGTGAGATGGAGCATTTCATTTGAAAAGTTCCTTCCTCTGACAATTGTCGGGGAGTTCACACGAACGGAGCTTTTCATTTTTATGGAGAAAACCTAAATTGTGTAAATGATGTCATCTATTTTCATACTCTGTTTAGACAGCCTTGCAGACTACAAAGGACATTTTCTGGGATGTGGATCTGAGTTTTCTGAGGGAAAATACCAGATATCTGTGAGGAAATGTCGGGGCTTTGTGCCCCTCTGCCCAGACACAGCCCCAGGGTGTCGGGGAGCAGAGCACCCAGGAACCCCAGGAACCCCTGGCTTGCAGTGCTAGGTTAAAACACACCAAGTTTAACTTCATATTCCAGCGTTTTTTATGCAAAGTGGAAACAGATGGACCAGACAAAGGCACAGTAATCATGTGTCTAACACTAACCAGAGGGAAGAAACCAAAGCAGCCATTCCCACATTGGTGTTTGCCTTTGCTTCTCCAAGATGTCCCTGCACTTCAACATTTGTTTAAAAAACTTAACAAGCCCATGGATAGCTCCTGGCTGCTGGCCTGACAGGGAATTCCAGAGGGATGGCCTTGGAGAAGGGTGAGGGACTGCTGTGGGATTGGGAATGGCAGGATGAGGTGATTCCTTAGTCTGAAAGGAAATCTTTGCATAAAGCAGGAGAAGGAAGCCCAAGTAACTGACTGTGAGAGTGAGCAAAAGTCTGGTTAATCAGAAAATAATAATAATAATAATAATAGAGTCCAAGCCTTTTCATGCTAGAGAGGAAATTTAGTAGTGCTTTACTGGGTAAGTCCAAGGAAAAGGTGACACTGTTCTGCACGGGTCTCTATTGACACAGAAATGTGTTGAAAAAGCTCACAGAGATGTCAAAACCAGTAACACCAAATTATAGGAAATAATTAATAAATAGCACCAAATTGTAGTAAAGATAGTAAAAACAATAATACCAAAAGAAGTGTCTGTAACTGAGAATCAGTGAATAAATTACAGTGACCCTTACACAGTAAAGCCAAGTGACAAAATTTCAAAAACTTGGTTGTTGAAGGAAATACCATTTTAGCACATGCAAGGTATCATAAATCAGTGGTTTTGAAGAAGTCCATCTAGAACTGTTGTATTTTACTAAATTATTTTCCTTTACCCATCCTTTTGAATTCCATTATTCTCTTAATATCTGAGCTCAGGTTTTGTTTCAAAGGATTTCTTTTGCTTTCACCACCTGCTTCTCCTCATCCCTGGGAGAAAGACTTCTCCACATCTAAAATATTTCCTGAGAACAGTTCATTCCTTTGTACCAGGTGGGTACTGACACAGCAATTGAACAATTTGTATTGATTCATTAATTACTAAAATCAATTATAAATTAACCAAAGCTTTCCATCCCTCATTTGTTGTCTCTTTTAATTTTTTTCTTAATTCTGCCATATCCCACATCTTACTCCTGCTCAGCATTTCCATATATTTGGATTTCATCTGACCAGGAGTTGTTTGATTTGACAGATTCTGTATTTGCAGCATCAAAATATGTTGCTATGGAAAAAGTTACGAGTTCTAATTAAAAATGCAGAGGTCACAAGTTTCCCAGAACCAGCAGGGCATAGATCCTAGGAGAAAAGAATCACAACATAAAAAACCCAGAGATATGTCACTCTGCAACTTTACAGATCTGAAAAGGGAACAGCAAGTGTTCAGGACAAAACTCAAGGCTGAAATTCATTCAGATGCTGAATTCTCCCTTCCCACTGGCACCAGTTGCTTCTGGAATTCATGCAGAGCACTGAGATTTGAAATGTCATCCTAATACAGCTGAGGAGAGAGAGAAATTAGATGGGCATTAGCAGAGACAAATCAGACCTGCCAGGGCATCCTTTCAACTCCAATACCAATATTGAATTAATTTTGTGTCATGGTGCTGAGGTTTTGACCTGTGTCCCTCTCATCCTTTGAAAGATCATCATGTTGGAAAACACTGCCAGGCACAGGGTGGGATTTTGGGGTTGTCCTGTGCTGGACCAGGAGCTGCACTGGATCATCCATGTGGGTCCCTTCCAGCTCAGGATGTTCTGTGATTCTGTGATTTTAGCTTTGATTTCCTTTCAATACCTTGAGTTGTTTAAGTGTTTATGGTTTCCCCTCCTATAAACTGTTATTTTGAAACAATTATTGTGGCTTTCCCCTCCTTGTGCTCCAGTTTAGCCAAACTAAGAACCCTCAGTACAAGCACAGCCTTGGGTCTGAACTGCCCCCACCAGGTGTGCCCACACAATTCCTCAATAGATCAATCTCCCAGTAGATCTATATTCATCAGAGCACAGGATTTATCAGCTCAGCTGAACTAAACCCCTGCTCTGGTGTTGGTCATTTCTGCAATATTGTGGTAAATTTATTTATTAATTTATTTTTATTGGGTATTTACCACAATATGGTGGTAAATGAAACAGTTAAGCCATCGAATCACAGAAAATCCTAAACTGAAAGGGACTCACAAGGCTCATCAAAGTCCAGTATTTCTAATCAAAATGTATTTAACTTCTAATCTTTTGACAGTGTTGGACCTCTCAGAGCTCCCACTGCGGTCATTTTTTATTTTTAAATGACTAATATTGTGTAAATATCTTCCAGTTTCTCTCCCTGAACTCTGCAGTTCAGGGAAGTCTTGCTGCTGCACACAGAGCCAGGGGATCCCCAGCTCCTCTCCAAGAGCTGCTGAGTTTCTGTCTTGGGGAAGAGAGAAACCTGTGGTTTGATGGCTCCTGCTCCCCAGTTCTGCTTCTAGAGGCAAAAAAAATAACATTTCCTCACAGATATTTGATATTTTCCCATAGAAAACACAGAGCCACATTCCAGCAAGTGGATTTTTGTGAGGAGGGGAGCTGTGGCTGCCCCTGGATCCCTGGCAGTGCCCAAGGCCAGGCTGGACGGGGCTGGGAGCAGCCTGGGACAGTGGGAGGTGTCCCTGCCCAGGGCAGGGGTGGGATAGGATGGACTTTAGGGCTCCTCCCAGCCCAACCCAACCCAGTCTGGGACTCTGGGACTCTGGGACTCTATTCTGGGAGTCTATAATTCCATGCTTTGACTGTGAACTTCTGCTCCAGGTTTCAGTTCTCTGCTGAAGCTCCTACCAAAGGTGCAGCACCAGGCTCAGCCCTGCAGTTTGATGCATTTACAGATCTAGAATTGCTTTCTCCCAGTTCCTGCAAGAATTCCAGAGTCAGTTCATTGCCAGGGTTATTTATAGTTCTCTGTCGTGGCTGTGGCCTCAGGCTGCATCCCTAATCTGAGGAGACAGGCAGCCAAGTGCAGCACCAGAACGTGGAACTGAGTTTGCTGTTGGCACAACTACAGAGACCAGCACTGGGTCCTGGATTTCAAAGCCTGTGTGCACCATTTTAGTCTAATTAAAGATGCTATCACTGATAAAACAACAATAGATATTCACCTCACCCTATTTTTTTAGGTTTTAAACCACTATGTGTAATCAGGATGAGGGCTAAATGCCTTCCTGAGGGCTCACAAATGCTGATCTGTAGTTTTGTGAATGTAGAAAATGTCGTTCTGCTGTATGTAATGAGTCTTCTTTATAGTTTTGAAGTCTATAAACTGAGCTAATTACCACGAAAAATTCCAGGCGGCTGCCTTGAAACTGTTTTACCAGTTTTCCCTTTTGCCCTGCTTTGGTTTTAATAAGGCAAGAAGTTTGCAGATAGCTACAGACGATATTCAGGATTGGGATCCACATTTAATGTTTTTCTCTTGAACTGCAACAAGGTCAGATCTTAAATTCCTTGCTCTAATTCTAAGCTAAAGTAGATGAGAAACTGTGGATTCAGATGGCAGCTCAGAGGGCAGCTTTGCTAGGAGAAGGTACAAACTTCACCCATTTCTACATTATTCATTTTAATGAGTGTATTAATTGAGCTCATAATTTAAAAATGTTTCTAGTCTAATATATGATATAAAATAGTACAACATAATATATTAAACTGGAGTACTTAATAACTTATATTCAATATTTAGAGTCAATAATTTATATATGTTCTAATTTTAGTATGCAATATACAGTATTAAATATTTACTGTATACCTCATATTTGAGACAGAAAATAGTAAAATTCCCATTTTTGTGTGCAGACAGCACAACTCTGTTTTCTGTCATAAAGCAAAAAAAAAAAACCCCAACATACTACAGTCATTTAATATACTGCGATTTCCATGTTCCCATGTTCATTTGGAGGTATTTTTAGTGCCTTCCCGGCTTTCCTATAAATTTATTTTTAAAAAACCAAGCAAGGCACTCTGAAAGAACAAAAGGGAAGCTCTGGACATCTTTCCCTCAGTGGAGTCCCCTGAAAAATTTCTCAGCCCTGCAGATTTCTAAAAGGCAAGAAGCCAGAGTGAAGCTGTTGGGAAGAGCGTGGAGTAACAGGAAAGGCTCCATAAACTGATTTTGTACTAAAAATTCTGATTGAGGGTGTTGCTAAGTGCAAACAGAAATATTTCTCTGTCGGTTGCCAAACAAGCAGAACCTCGGGAGTTTCTTTTCAGCACTCGGGACTCTGAACAAGGTGGTGGGAGGGGGCTCGGAGCAGCCTGGCAGGGCCGGGGTCCCTCACGGCGCTGGGTTTAACCCCTTTGGGGTTCTCCAGCGGGTGTAAAACCACCCCAAAGCAGCCCCAAAGCAGCCCCAAACCAGTGCCCCAAACCAGCCCCAAACCAGTGCCCCAAACCAGTGCCCCAAACCAGCCCCAAACAGCCCCAATCCAGCCTCAAATCCACCCCAAACCACCCCAAACCAGTCCCAAA
>VXAC01005768.1:94889-107105 GCA_013399225.1 Rhipidura dahli | reverse complement strand
AGAGCAGCAGCCTCATCACTGGGACCCACTTTATTCAAGTACCATGCCCAGGACAATGTGAGGAGCTGGGCAAGGCCTTCTCCCTTCTGAAAGCCACTGGGATACGAACTGGAAATTAAAACAAAATAAATTCACTCGGTGAGGATTCCATGGGAAGATTTCCACGGCGACGTCGGGCCCAGGATGTTTCTCATGCGCCCTGATGATTTCACTTAATGAAGACAATTATGTGAAAAAGTTTTTGTGTGATTATAGGATGAAAAAAATCCTTTGGAGTCATTAAAAAAAAAAAAAACAAACCAACCCATTTCAGAAAAAGCCATATAAGGCACAGAGAATGCTGCCCTGCTGGCTCGGGCCAGGCTGGGACCAGCACTGAAAGGAAAAGGGCCCTTGGAGCAGCAGCAGCTCCTTCCCTTTGGGCATCCCTGACCCAGCTTTGGCACTGATCCTGTCACTGCTCCTTTCCTGAGTATTTTTACTGTGTGTTCTGAGGTCTGTTATGGCTTTGAAGAGGTTTTTGAAGCCCTTGAAGGCTGGGGTGTGTATGTGTGTGTGTGTATACACATATATATGTATATGTGTGTGTATATATATATACACACATGCACACATATAGATATTTTAAAAATTATTATTATTATACATTAAATATATATTTCTATATTTATGTATTTATANATGTCTGTATTTCTATATTTATACATTTCTATATGTTTATAAATTTATGCATTTATATATTTATACATTCATATATGTATATATTTATATACCTCTATATTTATATTTTATATATACATGATGCTGGCATCTCCAGTTAACCTACCTATACAAGTGAGATCATATTTAAGCCATATCCTCAAACTCCCTTGCCAACAGGTGCTGAATGGCTCTGGTTGTCCTTCACAGCTGCACCTGGAAGGAGCAGGCACTGCTGGAGGCTCTGCTCTTGGAAAAGAGGCTGGAAAACTCATTTAAGGCCCACTCAGGACAGCAGGTTGCTCTTGGTGCTGGGTTTGCAGTCTGGCCTGGAAGGGGCACAGATTCCAAGTAGGGACTTGGAAAGGTTATTGATGGCAAGGGCTGAGTTTTTAATATTGAATTATCTTGTATTAAAGCCTCCTGGATTTTATTTTTGACCTTGTTAACATCATGAGGACTTGGGTGCAGACTGTGGCCAGTAGATCTCGTGCTCCTCTGCTGAGGAAGGACTCTGGAACGTGGGTCTGTTTGAAGAGTGTTCTTAAAATGCTGCTGTTCTCCCAGAGCCATGCTGGTTTTGGCCTGGAAAATTGGCTTTGTGAGAGACAGTTGGCCTTCCTGCTGGAATGTGGGTCTGGGACGTGGAATTGTGGAGAGCAGCTGTAAGAGCTCCATCAGGAGCTAGAGAAGGTGGTGGGTGAATTATGAGGAATGTGTGGTGAGGAGAATTCTGGGCTTGGGAGAACCTGGCTGAGCACAGGGAGCAGGGGGAGTGGAAGAGCTGGGATTTGTTGGACTGTGGTCGAAGGAGAGGGATGTTTAACATCTGTGATGTCCTGGAATCCCAGAATGGTTTGGGTGGGAAGGGACCTTAAAGGCAAACCAGGGACACCTCCCACTGTCCCAGGCTGCTCCCAGCCCCAATGTCCAGCCTGGCCTTGGGCACTGCCAGGGATCCAGGGGCAGCCCCAGCTGCTCTGGGCCCTCTGTGCCAGGGCCTGCCCACCCTGCCAGGGAACAATTCCTGCCCAATGTCCCATCCAGCCCTGCCCTCTGGCACTGGGAAGCCATTCCCTGTGTCCTGTCCCTCCATGCCTTGTCCCCAGTCCCTCTCCAGCTCTCCTGGAGCCCCTTTAGGCCCTGCAAGGGGCTCTGAGCGCTCCCTGGAGCCTTCTCCGGGTGAACCTCCCCAGCTGTCCCAGCCTTTCCTCACGGGGAGGTGTCCATCCCTCCACTGAGCTCTGGCCAGATGAAGGGACACACACACGGATTTATGTTCAGCAGGAAGGTTGCTCCTCTTGCTCTGCTCCTTCCCCCTCTTCCAGCCATCCCAGGGGTGCTCCTCCAGCCTCTCCATGGCTTTGTCCCTTGCTCAGAGCGTGGACCAGCAAATGGAATCGACAGCCAGGGGCAGCAGTTTGTATCGATCCCCACACGGTGACAGATTGTGCCAGGGGCTACTGCCAGGGCAAGGCTGGAAATAAAACCTGGCAAGTTCCTCATCCACTGTGGAACCTACAGGAATCGTAGTTAAATAAGTTGATATTAAATAAGCCTTTACCAAGCTGTAAACACAAAATCCTGCTTATGCAGGGCTGTAGCCAAACCCCATTTTTGGTTATAATCCATGAGTCAATGCACTATTGTCAGTCTATGGATTGGATACAACTTGCCAAAAATAACTATCAAAGCAGGTCACCATGAGAGATGAGTTTTTCCAGAGGCTCTGCTGATGCTCTTGTGGTCTTCTGTGTTCGTTGTGTGAGTAACAGGCTGTAAGTTCATCACAATTTGGGGGTAATTAAGCTGTCTTTTCACTGTGCTCCTAAATACCTCCCCACCTGACCCAGCATGTGCCTTTTACCCTGAGCTGGTGACCACAGCTTTACAAACAGCCACTTTTAACAAGCTGTGCACTTGCTGGGTCCATGGGCTGTGTTCGGATCAGTTGAGTGGAAAAAGCAATTTAGCTTTGTATTTGCTGTCTGCTGCTGTGGCGTGCTGCAGCCAGGCTGACCTCCTCAGAACCCCCAGTTTTTTTAAAGCTGATCAATAATTTGGGATTAACCAGCATGCTGATCTTTGTCTTTTGAGCTAGGTACAATTTAAATGTGTATTTTCCACCAACTCTGGACAGAACTTGCAATGAAAAGAGCAGTATTTGCATGGCAGTGCTCAAGCTTTGTTCTGCCAGTGACATTTCCCCTTTGTCATCATTCCCTGTAGGAAATTCTGAATAAATACAAGTTTACAGGTGCAGTTAACACCTAAGGACACAGACCAGTTTACCAGTGCACACTCCCAGTAACACACACCAAATTCCCCAAATCCCATTGCTTTCTGCAAGTCTAGCACTGAGTGGAATAAAAACTACATGAAGTAGTTTAGCTGCAGTGTTTCATAAATGTGTCAGAGCCAAATCTCGTGCACCAAATGTATTCAGTACCTGTGATCCTGGTTTTCATCAGTGCCAGTTTAGCATAATGTCATAATTTACAGCAAGAGACAAGAGATTTGGGCTTGTTGGGGGTTTTTTGGTTGGTTTTTTAATGCAACAGCTCAAAAAACTGCCTGGAGTTATTGGCACAGAAATAATGGGGGAATTTAAACAGCTCCTACAAACATATTGGATTTGAAAATTGAAACCAAAGGGAAGCTTATTTATTATAGTGACTTTGTACAGGAAATTTCTTGTATCTCTTATGAAATTCAGCAAGGTTTATTGCAAGGCTTAGCAATGAGGATCCCTACTCCTGTGCGTGTGTGTATTTGAAAACAGGTTGGGAATAAGAATTGAAGTTCCTTGCACCGTGACCCAGTTGGACAGGGGAGCTGCTGCTCTTGCAGGCTTTGGTAGCACATTTATGGCCCTGTGCAGGGGTCTCAGTGAGGTAAAATCTCACCACTGTCTGCTTGGTCAGTGTAGCAAACAGGATCAGCTCCTTCCCAGGTGAGAAACTCTTTTCACACACAGAAATCATTTTGGATGCAGATCTCCCAAATGTTCATCTCAGTAAGCAAAGAGAGAAGAAAATGATTGTGTTGTCATTATGCCTGAGACTTGGGAAAAGAAACAAGAAGTCACCCCCTTTCAGGCACTTTTTTCAGAGTACATTTTAAATCTCAGGTTGCATCCAGAAAGGTCTTTGAAATAAGACAGAACTCATTGCTCTGTACCACAGGAGCCACCAGCTCGCTGAGGAAAATTGTGTCAATGTGTGTTCCAAAGTGGATTTGTCACAGATGGAAGGAGACAAAGCAGGGAGATATTTTGGTGCTCTATGAGTTCATCTGCCCACCGTGTGTGGGCTGTTTCGGGGAGGTAAGCACACAGAGCAGCCCCTCTGCCCCAGAAACAGGCAGGTGCCCCCAGCACCAGAGGAGCTTCCTGGGGCTGGGGGTACCTGAGTTCTTCTTCCCAGCTGTTGGCAACAGCAGCATCCCAGGGCAGCGATGCACAATTCCATCTGCTCAGTCACAGCCTCTTTAATTTATCTGTGTGAATGCCAGACTCCTCTCTGAAAGAGTAAATGCATTATTTAAACATACACAGTGCCCCTTGCTCCTACAGAGCAAAATGAAGATGAAAATCTCCCCTGCACCCTTTCAGGTTAACTGGAGCTGCTGCAGTGCTGTGTGTGAGTGCCTTGGGCAGCAGGGCATCCCACAGCACCCCCCAGGCTGCCACACAAGGCTGCCTTTTGTCTTGGCTTTGAGTCATGCATTGATTTCCAGCAGGGAATCAGCCTCCTGGAACCACAGGACAGAGTAAATTCTGTGTTCTGGGCTACACAGCTCAACCTGTGCAGGGGGAAAGCAAATGCCTTGGATTGAACAGTGGGGCTGATGTATGGGAAGGTGGGATTGATGTTCCTCAGGAATCACAGGTCTGACACAACAACACCCCAGGGAACTTTCTGGGGTGGGTTCTGCCCTCTGAGGGCCCTGACCCAGCTGGTTTGGAGCACTCAGAAGTCGTGGACTTGAAAATATTACAGAGAATCACAGAATGGAATCACAGACTGGTTTGGGCTGGAAGGGACCTTAAACACACCAACAACTTTAAGAATGACAGAAAACAACATTCCAAATTGTCATGCCTTAGATTCTATGCTTATGTTTATTGACTACATTTGTTTTTATTTAGAAAACAATTTACTTGCTGTGTTTGACTGAGCCAAATGAGCATTAATTTATCTTTTGTCTGTGTAGGAGCTACTTCCATGGCATCTGGTCAACGTGCAGTGAGAAGGCTGCACTGACTGCTGTTCTTATTGGAAGCAATTAATTTAGTAAATTTATTAAATTTTCATTCCCCATAAGTTTCCAGGCAACATTCCCTGTTTGTCCATTTTCCCTCAGATTCTGTGGGTAACTTTAACAAAAAGGGAATTCCCTAAACTTGTTGTTTGGCATTTGCTGCACTTACAGGTCCTGCAAGCAATGAGCTTTTCAAGACACAGAACCATTTGCTTTTTGATGTGATCCATTTCCCCACTCTCCAGAATCATGGAATCATGGAATCCCAGAATGGTTTGGGTGGGAAGGGACCTTAAAGCTCATCCAGTTCCACCCCTGCCATGGGCAGGGACACCTCCCACTGTCCCAGGCTGCTCCAAACCCCATCCAGCCTGGCCTTGGGCACTGCCAGGGATCCAGGGGCAGCCACAGCTGCTCTGGGCACCCTGTGCCAGGGCCTCACCACCCTCACAGGGAACAATTCCTTCCCAACATCCCATCCAGCCCTGCCCTCTGGCACTGGGAAGCCATTACCTGTGTCCTGTCCCTCCATGCCTTGTCCCCAGTCCCTCTGCAGTTCTCCTGGAGCCCCTTTAGGCCCTGCAAGGGGCTCTGAGCTCTCCCTGGAGCTTCTCTCTCCAGGCTGAGCATCCCCAGCTCTCCCAGCCTGGCTCCAGAGCAGAGGGGCTCCAGCCCTGGGATGAGTTGATCCCAGTGCTCCAGCAGGGAATGCTGCTCCTGCTCTGCTCTCAGCTCTGGAGCTCTGCAGGAGAAACTCCTGAGCACAGACTGAGCTGGACCCATCCGTGCCAACCTTTGGAACCAAACAGCTCCTGTGAGCCCGGGCTGGGTTTGTGTGACACCCTCGGGTGCAGGCAGGGCTCTGGGGATGGCACCAGTGGGTGGTTCCAGCTGGGATCAGGCTGCTCCAGCCTGGCAGAGCAAAGCCAGCTGTGAGCAGACCCTGTGCAGGCAATTCCATGTGGATGATGAGCTCCAAAGGGCTCCTGTGCTGCCACTCAGTGCTGTCCACAGGCCTGCAAAATGTCATTTCATCTTCCTGACTCCTTCCCTCTGCCCTCATGAATGAGGCACTCTCCCTGCTTCCCTCAATGGAGGCTTTGTCTTGGTCTTCAGCATTCAGCACAAAGTTTTGGACGATCAGAATGAAAAATGCTGAGTTCTCTCCCCAGGCTGCCAGAGCAGGAGTGTTGCTGGCTGGGGATGGGGCTGAGACATAGAAAGCACTTGGATAAAGCCACTGGATTTTTCCTCCATCTGTGTCCCACCAAGAACACTCTATAAGTGCTATTTATAATGATTATTTGTAGTCTTTTCAAAGATTATTCTGATATTCTGAGGAAGACTTGAGGACTTTTCCGTGCCCTCTTGTATGTGTTGCATACAAGTGCATTTAACTGCTCAGCTCTGTCCTTGGTGATTCAGAGAAGCTCAGGGGGAGAAACACTTACTCAAGGGGCTCCTCAGATGGCATTTTCCTCCAAATTTGTCTCAAAAGCAATTCCTGATGATAAGATAAATAACATGGGTGACTCTTTCCAGTCTGCACTGATGTGCTGAGATGTTTAATTTCCTGTGGATATGGGAGCTAGAGATAATAAACACAGTGATAAGAGGCTTTATTTTTTTTTTTTTTAACTTTCAGTCTGGGGGAAAAAAAAACCTTTTGATGATAAATAATTGGAATGAAAACTCACTTATAAATTCACTAAATGAAGGGTCACTGTAAGAAGAAATAAGGGCTGTCTCAGCAGGGGTTGTGTGTGTGTCTGATGTATTTTTATAAGATGAGGAAACTGTTTCTAGCAGAATACAAAGATTCTTTTCCATGGAAAAGAGAAGGGAAGTACTGGAGGCAGCAGAGGCATCCTTAGCACAGCAGGTGTCAGGATCCCTAAATGATGAGAACATGGGAATAGGTGGAAAAACAGTGTTTGGGCAGTGGCTGACTGGAAACAGATTATTGGATGGCTGAAATATGGGAGAAAAATCTCAAAAGAGGAAGGACAGGGCACAGGAGGAGCTTCAGACCTGTGGAAACTTCTCCTATTTCCCGGTTATTTCCAGCCTAATTGCAGAATTAATAATTTCTTCCTCTCTCCTGCCCTGATGTGGCTGCAGATGGCACAGTCTGGGCCAAAAGACAGCTTGGAAATGCACAGCAGGACTGGGACCAGCGTGGTTTAACTTCCAGTGACACTTCTAAACAGATAAAAGAATGCTTCTCTTTTCTTCCCACACCTTCTCCCCTCAACTGGAATTCAGGATTCTCCAGAAGGAAATTGTTCTCACCCATCATCCCAGCCCCTCACAGTAGTTGAACAGGGAACAAGAATCATCTGCACTACCAGAGATCTAGGAAATATTTTCTAAATTGTATCACAGCAGAACAAAAAGCTTCCTTGAGCTGTAGGGTCTAAGAGAAAGGAGGTTATATATGGCATTAATTTGCTGTTCTCTAATTGAAACCATTGTCTGACTTTGCCACAGCCGTGGTTTTCTAATGGTTGGGAGTAATTTGCCCAGATTAATGCTCTCTGTTCAATCCATTTAATGTGACTTAATTTCATAACACTACAGGCTTTATCAGTAGTCAAAGTAACCCCTGCAAAACCCCAGCAGGCAAAAATGCCTGTCGAGTTTAGCTGTTGAGGCTGGATGGTGCTGCTGGGTGAAAAATGAAGGAATTGTTTGGAGGGAAAGGACCATCAGAAAACCACTGGGTCTGCCCGAATTCTTTGTCTTTCATCAGATGTGTTCTTGGGTCACAGCTCGGCTTTATCTTCACATTTGTCACAATGTGGGGTTTGTGTCTGGGGCAATTTGGGAGCTCTGTCTGACTCCCCCAACCAGCACTGCACAGATCATAAATCAGTGACCCAGCAGGAATCCTCACTCGTTCTTTATTGGGTTGAATTTGGGATATCACCTACTGCAAAGACAAAGGCTCCAATATTTTCATTTCAGCTTCATTTTGAAAGTGTCAGCTACACACAACCAAAAAAGCTGTTGTGTTGGTTGGGTTTTTCCTCCTCTGGTTGCTCTCATCAGCTTTCTCTCCATAGCCCATTTGGGAATAGTCACTGGGACATCTTTTCTCCCTGAGATTGTGGAGCATCCCAGTTCTGCCCCAGAACACCAGCAAGAGCTCTCAGTCAGTCCCTGTCCTGCCTTTGACACCCAATGTGCTCATTCTGAATGCTAAAGCGACCTTTGATTTGGGTTCATGTCACCTCACGTGGCATTCAGGACTGTTTGGGCCCCTTTTTTCCTGAAGCTCATCACAGGAAGCACCATTCAATGCTTTAATTCAGGAGAGGAGGTTTTTGGAACTGTGAACACGTTAAATGTGTTAGTGGAATTAAAGACTTCCAGAAATATCATTTTGCAGACAGAATCTACTATTCTGCCTTATCTCCTCACCAAAAAATCACCCCAAAGTAGTTGTAGAGCAACTGCTCACAGCATTTCCAGGTTTTCACCCAGTTTTAGTGGTCACTGCTGAGGGTTGATGGCTTTGCCAGGAGTTTCTGGCTGAGATACTGCTCTGACTGGGGGCCTGTGGTTTAGTGATCACAGGATTCCATGTGGGATTCCCACTCCATGTTTAGCATTTTGGGGACTGCTAGAGTAAATTATGAACTCCTGGAAGACACAGCTCTGGAACTCTGACCCTTAAAAAAGGTTTGGAATGGTCTTCCCTCAGTGCCCAGGGTTCCTCTCTCTGAGGTCTGATTCAGGGCATGGTTTTGGTGGTGCCATTCCATGCACTCAGACTGCCCAGGAAATTGCTGTGATGTTGGAGAAAGCCATGAGGAAACACATGGGCTGAGGGTGATGGGGAATGGTTTTAAACTAATGGAGCAGAGGTTTAGATGGGATATTGGGAAGGAATTCCTTCCTGGGAGGGTGATGCCCAGAGCAGCTGTGGCTGCCCCTGGATCCCTGGCAGTACCCAAGGCCAGGCTGGATGGGGCTTGGAGCAGCCTGGGACAGTGGGAGGTGTCCCTGCCATGGCAGGGGTGGAATGGGACGGGCTTTAAGTCCTTTCCAACTCCAACTATTCTGGGATTCCCTGATTTCTGTGGTTCCATACACTGCAGAGTGAGAGCACAAACACATGAGCCCGAAATGGGGCTGGGGAGCACCTCAAGGGTTTGTGGTGGTTTCTCACCCACAGGGACCCACAGAAAGCTTTGAAATTGTAAAAATCTCAGTGAATTTGAAGGACAACTTGAGGACTTGGCATCTCAGGCCAGAAGAGCTTTTCCTGCCTCCTGACATTGCCCTTCCTCCAGCAGCCACATTCCAGTAACTCAATTCACACACAGATTATTGGAGCCCCTTTCGGTCAGGGAGCACAAAGCACTCAAAACTGAACCTTGATGGAGCCTGGGGTGAGTTTTTCCTTGGATAAGGGCTGTTTTTCCTTGGATAAGGGCTGTTTTTCCTTGGATAGGGCTGTGGCAAACACGTTCCTCTTTGTGACCAGGATTTCTGCTGCCCACCCACTGAGAATGACCCGGCCAGAAGGTGCTTGGGAAAGGGGAGGCTGAGACCACCCAGCAGTGGCTGCAGCAGCCTCAGGTCAGCCTGGGTGGCCCATTGGATCCTCCTCAGCTTTTCTTCTGCCCTTTCTGATCCTTCCCAGTATGGACCAGTGCACTGCTGTGGTCGTGCAGGGAAGGGAGAGCCCTGTGGTGTGCTGGGGAGGGCGGGTGGGGCTGGGTGCTCTGAGCTCTGTCATCAGGGAGCAGCGTGGAAGGAGAGGGAAGGAAGAACCTCTGATGGAATACGAGGTGGATTTCTGAGCAGGAGTAGCTTTTTGGAGAGGGTGTGGATGCAGTGGGTTTGAGTTCACTCAGCCCAACCCACTGGTGATGATTTCCTTATGCTCATTATTTCTTAAGGAGAAGAAAAGGGGTTGTATTACAAGAAGACCAAAATGTTTATGGTAAATTTCCTAAGCACCAAAGATGTTGCAAGCAAGAAACATATTAAAAAAACCCACACCACGTAAAACATCAAAACCCCCACCAAGCTCCAATCAAACACAAAGGAAGAGATGCAGCAAATTGAAAATGCATCGTCTGACACAGCCCTGGGATGTCCACCAGAGCACTCAGCTCTGTTAGAAAATGTATTTTATTTTCTGTTTAGTTGGTGTGTTATTTAGAGCTTATTTAATGTATTTCCTCTCTGTGGTTTAATCCTTCTTGTGATTTTTATTGCACATATTTTTCACAAAATCTGGGCAGAACTGCTGTCACAGTAACCCTCTGAGATGGGCAGTGTGGTGGAAGAAATATTTATAGAGAGTTGGTGGACAATGCCAAAGTCAGTGTAGTGTGACACCCTCCAAGGTCTTCACTTCTTCCTCCACAACTTCGTGTCAGCAGCAAAAGGAAAATCTGCTTTGTAATGACAAACATGAATCTCCAAACACTGAGAATATGTCAGAAATCCCTGTGCCTTGTCTCTTCAGGATAAAGGCTGAGGTAACTTGGCTTCCACCTGGAAGGGGGTATTTTTAATTTAATTACATTTTTCAGGCTGTGTTTTTGATTTAATTAAAGAGATGTCCGTCTGGCACTCGTCCTGCCCAGCCTTAGTGCTGCTCTCCATTAAAAATGGAAAGAAGAGAATCTCTCTGCAGAGGAGATCCCACGTTGGACAACCTTTAGGATGGAACCAGGTTTCTTCAGGGTACCCTGATGAGCAGAGGTGCAGCTGGCAGCCTGCAGAGCAGCACGAAGGAAACAGCTTTTTTGGGGATGGGGAACACCTGACACCTGGCTGGGACCTCACAGCACCTGAGGCCCCTTCCTGCCCTCAGAGCTCTGGCTTCCCTCAGTCACAGCTCCTCTTGGAGACTTGGAATTGCCTCTTTCTGCACCTCCTTGCCCTTCCCAGCATCTCCCACTGGATCCCAGACTGGGTGTCCTGAGCTGGTGCTTCCTCCTGGCCTCCCCCCTGATTTCTCAAAGGCAGCTCCATACTCTGGGCACCTTCTCTTGGAATGGCTTAAAAATCACCCCAGGCTTTTCCCTCCTCTTCTGAATTCTCACTCAGGCCCATCTTTTTCTCTGTGTCTCTGCACAGCCCTGGGAGGGGGAGATGCTCCCCGGGGTCTCCACGGGGCAGCTCCTCGGCCTCACTGATTTCTTCTCCCAGTTCATTTCCCCTCTCCCTCCCTTCCTCCTTTTCCCTCTTTTCTTCACTTCCCATCTGCTTTTTTTCCCCTCTTCCCTTCCTCTCTCCACCTAATTTCTTCTTTCTTTTCTTCTTGTTCCCTTCCCCACCTCACCCTCATTTTTCCTGCCATCCTTTCTTTTCTCTCCTTTCTCCCCACTATTGCACCAGTTTCTCCCACTCCCTCTTCCTCCCTACCTTAAAAATTCACCTTCCCTTGTCCCATCACTCTTCTTGTTCTCTTTCTCCCTCCCCTTTCCTCCCTTTCTGCCACCCCTCCCTTAAAGCACCAACACAGATGAGCATCAGCTAAATCCTGCCCCAAAACACCCCAGACATCCTCAAACCCCACCTCAAACAGCTCTGAGACAGCAAGGCCAGGTGGGGTAGGCAGATCTGGGAGTTTTGCAGGGTAAGCCTCTGAGGACCAATTTGGAAGAGAAGCAGCGAGACCTGAATTGTTCATTTCAGTGACATTTTCCCAAGGAAGTGTGCAAACAGAGACGGGGAAGCAAACAGGAAAGGAAAGAGCAAGGAGTGTTTGAGAGGAGAGACACCAAGTGCATTTACACCGTTACAGGCTGAAGGAATCACAGAACCCTGGAATGGTTTGTGTGGGAAGGGAGGTTAAAAATCATCCAGTTCCACCCCCTGCCGTGGGCAGGGACACCTTCCACTGTCCCAGGCTGCTCCCAGCCCTGTCCAACCTGGCCTTGGGCACTTCTGCTTGGCAGCTTCAGCCTTTTAGTAACACAGATTTTCTGCACATCGGGGATCCCCTTGGGATCAGCACTGCTGATTCCTGGAAGTGCCTCTTACCGAAACTTCTCCTGCTTTAGGTTCACGTGGGGGGCTGGGAAGGAGCCTCTTGCTGCGAATTTGTCTGCTCAGGATCATCAACCCTTTCCCCCGTGCCAGGAATGCCTTTGAGGCACAGTTCTGAGGTGTGTGTGAGGTGTGTGAGGTGTGTGAGGTGTGTGTGAGGTGTGTGTGAGGTGTGTGTGAGGTGTGTGTGAGGTGTGTGAGGTGTGTGTGAGGTGTGTGAGGTGTGTGAGGTGTGTG
>VXAC01005768.1:82264-94796 GCA_013399225.1 Rhipidura dahli | reverse complement strand
CCGGTCCCCAGCTCCCGCTGGCGGCGGCCGCGCTCTGCCTCCCCCCGGTGGCGCGGCCCCGACCTGCGCCCGCCGGCCCGGCTGGGAGCGCCGCGCTGAGCCTCACCCGCCGTCATTTGCGTTCCTCTGCCCTTTTCGCCCAGATCCGCGCTCATTTACACTCACTGCACCTCGTCCACGCGCTTTGCTCGAGTGCTTTAGGAGGAACCAGCCCAGGCTCTGCTGTGCTGCCTTAGGACACCGCGCTCACCGAGGGCAGGCTGGGTGTCCCCCGGTGTCCCTCGGTGTCCCTGCACCTCACATTCCTCTCCTGTAATTAAAGCCGGTGCGCTGGGTGGAGGGGAATGTCCCAAAAGCTTTTACTGGCGTCTGGGCAAGGGGCAGACAATGAGAACATTCGACAGGGTGCCCAAATCTGCTCACCTTGGATGCACCCAAAGCCTCCCCCGTGCTGTGGGTGGTGGGAAAGGTGAGGGGGGCCGCCTGGGACTCTCACGATGTCCCCCCAGCCGGGCTGCCCCCGAAACGCCGCAGTTTAAGCAGCACCGGTTTCCTCTGAAAGCACATTCCCACCGGGATGCCCCGGCAGATCCCGGGCAGAGGCACCGGACGCACCTTGGGGACTCCCAGCACTCTGAGCTTTTAAAAATGCTCTGCTGGCCTCGGCAAGGAACCCGCCTCGCTCCCCGGGGAGCAGGGGGCACTGGGGGCTTATCCTGGGTTTGCCAGTGCCAGGATAACCTGGGATGACTTCTGGCAACCTGGCAGGGAACCATCCCAGCTACCCAAAAGCACGGAAGTGCCTTTGGAAATCTTACTCTCTTGTCTTTCCAGTTCCTTTGCAGAAAATGCCGTGCCTGGGAATTCTGCAGGGCTCCCAGGCAGCTGCTGTGGTGCTAAGTTACACATTAAAAACTGCCAACAAATAATTTTGTGCACAAGGAAAAAAAAAAACCAAAAAACAAATACCGAAGAAATGCACCAGTCTGTAAAATTCTCATTTCTGTAATTACAGATAAACCCTTTAAGCACACATTGCAGCCATGTGGAAACAACACAGTTGTTACCTTCACAAAATCGGTT
Organism: Rhipidura dahli; assembly: GCA_013399225.1. NCBI lineage: Eukaryota > Metazoa > Chordata > Aves > Passeriformes > Rhipiduridae > Rhipidura > Rhipidura dahli. The sequence continues at coordinate 93,713 of VXAC01005768.1, read as the reverse complement.
TGGAAAGGACACACAAGCAAAGCTTTATGTCTTTTTATTAAAGCAAATCAACTGCAAACACAAGCAAATACAATAAATGCTTCGATACTTTAAAATGCAGGATAATAAACCAGACAGGTGTGTTTGGCAGCACTCAGAAGGGCGAGTGTTTGGGGGTGTAATGAATACACTGGAAACTGGACGCAGGAAAATTACCCTGTAGAGAGATCGCTGGCTCTGCAAAATACAGAGAACCATTAAGGTTGGAAAAGCCCCGTTGAGCCCAACCATTCCCCAGCACTGCCGAGGCCGCCACTGACCCACGTCCCCAAGTGCCGCATCCACACGGCTTTTAAACCCTTCCAGGTTTGGTGACTCCATCAGTGCCCTGGGCAGCTGTGCCAGGGCTGCACAGCCCTTCCCACGGAGAAATTTCCCCTGATATCCAACCTAAACCTCCCCTGGTGCGGCTGTTCCATCCCGTCACTCGTTCCCGGGGAGCAGAGCGCTCCGGGGTTCCTCCAGCAGCGGCCCCGAAGGTCCCCAGGTGGATTCCTCCCCTTCCCGTCCGCTGGGCGGGTTTTGGTGGCTCACGAGCAGCTCTTGTCCATCGCGTTTGCCGCAGGACTGAGCGAACACCCGAGAGCCCGTCAGTCCTCCCCTTGCCCGGGCCAGGCTGTGAGGGGGGTGACACTGCAGGGTGCAGCCACAGACGCGTGTCCCTGCCGGCCTCCAGCTGTGACCGGGGCTGGAGGAGCCCCCGGTGCGCCCAGGGGGAGCACCAGGTGCGGGCAGGGAGGCTGAGGGGAACGGTGCCTCCCTGCGCGGGGATGGCCGATGGTGGAGGGGCCGGCGGTGACCGTAGCGGGGCCGGCGTCAGTCAAGGCAGCAGCGGAATGGCCGAATGGCGCCGCGCTGCCATGACACCGAGGAAGAAGGGATGGGAGCAGGGTGGGACGGGCGCTGGGGGCTCACCGGGAGGGCGAGGAGGGCCGGGCGGGTCGCGGGGGGTGTTCGGGGAGGGCGGCGGAGCGGCGCCATGTGGCACCCACGCGGGGCTCGGCGGCACTTCCGGGTTCATCGGGAAGGACGGTGTCCCCTTAGGGTCAGAAAGCAGCAGAGTATGGAGTCACGAGTTTAGGTTTTCTCCCGCGGGGCATGCCGGGAACTGCAGTTTTTAGTCTCCAGTACGCCGGATGGCCCGGCGCGGTTTGCGGTGCATGCTGGGAGATGTAGTTTTGCTGAGCGGATAATGACCGCATGCGCACTAGGGCCCAGCGCCGCGCTCTCTGGCGCCGCCTAGCGAGCACAGTGGGTGCTGCACGCGGGGACCCCCGGCCCCCTCAGCGCCCCCGGCGGCGCCATCTTGGCTCGGGATGGAGTCGCCCGGGAAAAGGAATTAAAATGAGGAGCCTCTGCTCTGGAGCCGGGCTGGGAGTGTTCAGCCTGGAGAAGGGAAGGCTCTGGGGACACCTGAGAGCCTAAAGAGGCTCCAAGAGAGCTGGAGAAGGACCTTGCACAAGGGATGGAGTGACAGAACGCAGGGAATGGCTTCCCACTGCCCGAGGGCAGCGTCTGATAGGATATTGGGAAGGAATTGTTCCCTGGGAGGGTGGGCAGGCCCTGGCACAGGGTGCCCAGAGCAGCTGTGGCTGCCCCTGGATCCCTGGCAGTGCCCAAGGCCAGGCTGGACAGGGCTGGGAGCAGCCTGGGACAGTGGGAGGTGTCCCTGCCCATGGCAGGGGTGGCACTGGAGGAACTTAAGGTGTCTTTCCACCCAAACCATTCTGGGGTTCAATAAAAAGGATAAAAAACCCACTGCAATTACACAGCAAATTTATTTATTTATTTCATTTATTAAGTTATTCTACATGGACAAACAGCACTTGATGAGGTGTTGGCACTCTGGGGAGAGAAACCAGCAAGCACCAGTCAGTCAGAGCAGGCTCCTGTCCATCCTGTCCCACCGTGGGCAGTGTGTCTGAGCTGTGCCTGGATCCACCCTCAGTTTGGGAGGAGAGCAGAGTGGCAGGACATGTGCCACCTCCTCCAGCCACCCGTGGGAGCTCCCTGTGAGCTGCTGCCACCTCCCAAAGCCCATTATCCCCCCGATGTCCCAGAGCCGGGTACCCACCCAGAGAAATGCACCGTCGGAAGAAGAGCTGGCCCCGGATGATGTCCTCGTCCTGCTCGAAGGGCACGTCCCCACAGACCATGTTGTAGAGCAGGACACCCAGGGACCAGATGGTGGCTGAGTGGCCGTGGTAGCGGTGGAAGCGGATCCACTCCGGTGGGCTGTACACCCGCGTGCTTTGCTCCCGTAGAACTATGTACACATTTACAGCTGTTGGTTTGCATTGTTTGTGCATTCGTGAGGGCACAGAGAAGCAAAGAACCCCAGAAAGCCCACGTGGGATGGAGGCACAGGAGGCGAGGTGTAACCCACTTGGTTCCCAAGCATCTTCTGACCCGTTTTCTTTTTGAAAAGGGAAAAGGAACTATAGGCCCAGGCAGAGTCTCAGAAGAGCAGCACTGTAGGAAAAGTCAAAGTCTTTCCTCCAGCACAGCTCAGATCAAACAGAAGGCACATCCGGTGGATGCTGCCACTCCAGACCCTTGCCTGGGCATCCCCGGGGATGCAGGAGCTGCCCCGGGGCACCCGCTGCCTTCTGTCCTCCCCCTGGGTCTTGTTTACCAACTCTGGGGTGGGAAATGAAGCTCGCAGTGCTGGAAAAGGGCAATGCAACCTGGGGAAGGCCTGGACTTTACATGCAAGGAAAAAACCTACCCACGGGTGGGGAAAACCTGTGTTTATCCTCCCCTTCACTGGCCAAAAACCCCAATCATAAGCCGGGGCAAACAAGGGGAGAGAAGCTGCCCAAGCCCTTTGTGCTTGCAAATGAAACCGGACAGAGCCCAGGTTCTGAACCCGTCTCTGCTGCCCCTTCAAGGGTGTTTTTGTCACGCTGGCTGCAGCTCCAGCCCCGGCCGGAGCCAGTGTAGGTGACGGAGACTGTCAGCAGAGCCAGGAGCTCCTGTTTCACAACATCCACTGCTTGCCAAACAGCGACTTGGCAGTGGATGAAGAATTAATCCCATCGCCCCCAGCCAAGGGGGAACTTGCAGAGCCTGGTGGCCTCACCTGCACTCTGGGTGTAGAGGAATGTGCCACAAATGAATTCAACCACTGAATTATTTAGGTTGGAAAAGACCCCGGGATCACCCAGACCAACCTTTGACTGTTCCCCACCTCGACAACTAGACCAGAGCACTGAACTGAGTCCAGTCCTTTCCTGAACACTAAATTCACCTTGCCCGCGGCCAGGTCGACCAAGCCCTAGGGGAGAAGAAGCCTGTCAGGACACGGGAGGGCTGGAAGCACTTTTAAAAAGGAAGAACGATTCAAAATGAGGGGAATTTTTGCAAACCTGCCGTTCGGGGAGGCTGGCGCTGACAGCAGAGGGCGGCACGGGCTCATCGCGGCGCCTCAGCCGCGGCACCGGCACCTGCCGGCTCTCCCTGACCCAACTTTTTGCTCCTTCCCTTTCCATCATCTGCTCCCAGGGTACGGGGAGATATTTCGCGGGGCAGGGCGAGCCCTGGATCTCTGACAAAGAGCCCAGCATCTTCAGCAGCTTTCGATTCTGAACGAGAATGAAACTCGAGAGAGATGAATCAGTTCCCTTTCCCATCCCGAAGCTGAAGCGGAGAAAAGAAACTTCAGAGCTGGCAAAAATAGCACATTTTAGGGTACCCAGCTGCAGGGAGAGCACTGCCCTCCTGGTCAGAGGGGCTGTGTTGGACTAGCAAAGCTTCCAGGAAGGAGCTGGGTGGAGGCGCATCTCCTTCCACCCGGAGTTCAAAACCTCTGGGATATTTATCACAGTATAACACATCCAACAATGTTATCACAAATCCCCTCATCCCGTAACACGGCTGCAAACTCTGGGAAATGGAAAGCATCCCCCGCGGGAGCAGGAGTTGGGGCTGAGCACGGACAGCCCGTCCCTCTGTCCGAGAGTCACTTTTAGCATCTGTGAATCCCTGCAGAGCTCCTTCGGATCCTGCCGTCCCCTCCTTGCGGGCAAGCTGGGTTGCCTTTGCTGTTCCTCCTCAGCCTGAGGGCTGGATCCTTCCGGGAGTTTTCCCTCCCGCTTTTCCATGGCAATTCACACATCATCTTCTCCTGCTGTATTGGCTTTATCAAGGTTTTGTTTGGAAACACCCTGCTGGAGCAACAAAGGAGTGACCCCCCCGCCCTGACGAGAGGAGGGGGCTCCTTGTGTGCTCTGCCCACATCCTGCGCCGCTCCCAAAAGGTGAGAAAACCCACCCGGGGAGTGGGGAAAGGGCGAGATCCAAGTCCTTGGCATTCACACTTGCACCTTGATTATGTCAGGTGTTGATTAACGAGGGCAGGAGCCAAACTGGGCCAAATCTGTGTGCTTTGGGGGGGATATTCACCCACCTGGGCATGTGCATGTACCCCTGCGAGTGTGTGCACCCTGCAGCGAGCAATCTACTACACGGAGTAGCCTGGCACTGCAATTAGGTTTGCCACGGCACATCCGTGCTGCACGCTCGGCAGAGCACGGCTGGGTTCCTTTGGGGCTGCTTCTGACGCTGAGGGCCCCAGCCCTGCCTGCCCATTTCAGGGAGAGAGATGAAGAATTTTGGGTGACCCGAAGTGACATTTTGCCTCTTCTGTTTTTCTCACAGCTTTCTCAGCGGGTGAGATCTCCATCCTGACACGCTCTCGCCCCTCGCATTCACACACGTGCCTCTGTGGTATTTGAGGGCTACTGAAGTGGCTACTGCAGTTTGTAACAGGGGCTGTTGTTTCATTTTTGGGGGGTTGCTTAACTCCCTCCTAACTGTAATAAACCCAGTGAGTAAAGACGCAAAAATATTACCCTGGGGGTAGGGGACCAAATGTTTGGAAAGGGATGAAAGAAAAACTCCCATTACAGCTTTCAAAATATGTTTCTCTGGCTGAAGCTGCTAAATTTGACTCAGCTTTACACGCTAGAAAGGTTTTGCGGTTGGTTTGGGTTTTTTTATGGTGAATAAAGTGTTTTTTCCTCTTAAAACCCCCACCAACTCTCAGGCTGAGTGATGCAGTTTCGATGTGTCACGGAGGCAGGGTTAGGGCGGATCTGCTCTTGAAACAGTCACTGTAAACCCCAAAACATGAGATTCAAAACACGAGTGGGGCTGCAGGTGCCTGAAAGCAGCACCTGGCCCCCCTCGCTGTCCCAGCACGGTGGGGGGGTGTCACAGGAGGCGTGGAAAGGGACAAGTTTCACCCCAGGTTCACACTGAGGGGGCAGGGCTTTGGTCTCAGCTCCTGCAGGATTCAGCCCCCTGTCCGGGGGACGTGGGGACATCGGGGGATTAAAGCTGGGAGCTCCTGCAGCAAATCTGAGCCTGAGGAAGGAGGTCAGGGGAAAGCAGGTGAGCCCAGGCTCCACCACAAAGGATCTCCAGCAAGTTGGGTCACCGTGCCTCAGTTTCCCCACAATGGAGATGATGCTATTGCCACACAGGCCGCTGGCAAAGCTCTCGGAGGCTGACTGCCACAAGGGTCCATTCCCGGGGAGCTGGAGCCCTGGGACACCTGGTTTACTGATAATTCACCTCGTCCTAAGGCAGGAGTTGAAAATAGCTCCTGTGACTCACAGTGCCAAGAAGGCCAAAGGGTTTCAGACAGCGCCTGGGGGGCAGTTGGATGTTTTCCTTGGGACAGGGAGGCGGTGAGGTGCCAGCTCCGAGTTTCTGGCTCTTCAGGTCCCTGTGGTGAGCCCAGTCCCTGCTCCCCAGGTGACTTTTCTCCTTGATGCTCAACTGCCTTTCTCCAGCCGTGGCAGAAGTTTGGCTGTTGCTCATCTCCCATTCCCACAAAGGGACATGAAAACATAAATGCCCCTTTTGCTGTGGCTCCAGGCTCCCCTGGCTGGTCCTTCCTGCATCACCGAGCACCTTAGCTGGGGATGGATGTCTGCAGAAAGGCACAGGTGTGATGAGTGCTGGCCCTTTGAAAGACCTCAGTCATCCATGGGATCCCAGTGCTCCCAGAACTGGAGATCCAACAGCCTGAAATCTCCTCCTGCTCCTGCTTCACTGGGTTTTTTTCAATTTCTGCATTGTGGGTACTTCACCTGCTGACAAAGGGGAGCAAGAAAAATTTGTGAAAGGGAGGTGGAAGAGCAGTGCTGCCTCTGAGTCACTTCCCAACAGATAACTCCTGTTTTCGCCCTCTCCTGTCATAGCTGATGGCCCCAAAGTGCAGAAAACATCCCCCAAGTGAGGAAAAATGAGGGGTGAAAAGGGCTCTTCTTTCTTCCAGGCCCTGAGTGCAGTGGTGATGGGCAGCCTGGAGGGCAGAACAGGCAACTAATGCTGTAACTGCCCATCTTTGGTCTCCCATCACATCTCCCATGATCCTTTCCCTGTGGCAGAGACCTGGGACATGGATCTGGTTGTTCTTGTCCTAGTGAAGGTGTTACTGCTCAGGAAGGCTGATGCACAGGGAATCAAACACGCACTGACCCTTTCCAAAGAGGCTTGGGACGCAAATCTGGTGGCTCTCAGACTTGTGAATATGTGACTGCTCAGGAATGCTGCTGCACTGGGGATCAAACAACACCAATCCAACACCCAACCCTTGCACAGGACGGTCCCCTGGGTCACCAGGATCTTACTGGGGACATGCCAGCTCTGTCCCCCTCCTGCAGCACAAGCCTGGGGATGACAAAATCACCAGCCACAGGCGGAAGCCAAGGACTATCAGCACCCAGCTCCACGAGGGACCTGCTCAGCCTTTCTGCTCAGTTTTCTAAGAAACGCCGCAACAGTCAGCGAGTGCTTACGGGAAGGGTGGGCCGGGCCCAGCCCGCAGGGAGGCCGCGATAGTGCTCTGCTGGTGCCACAGGGGACAGTGGCCACCCGAGGGGCTCGGGGGCTCCACGGGGTAGCAGGAGGTGTGGTGGGGGCGTTTGTGTGTTCGTGTAAGAGCAACTTCCTGGATTGTCTTGAGGGTAAAAGAGAGAGAAGAGGGTAAATAAAAACCACATCTCAAAATAGGCCTGAAGTCTGACGGCATTTGGAGCTGTGCTTCCTGCTTCAAGCAGCCCCAAGGAGATGAAAGATGCAGCTGAGTGAAATAGAAAAGAGAAAAAAACAAAAAAACAAAAAAAAAGAAAAGAAAAAAGAAAAAAGCGAAACAAACAAACTGAATTAACACTATTTTTGCCAAGGCAGAAGCACGGAGGTGATACCAGGCCACTCCACAAGGCTGGGATGTGGCTCCAGGACCCCCCATTCCCTCCTAGCAGCCCCATGGCTTCAAACGCAGGACAGGAGAGCCCACAGTGAGCTGGGGAAAGGGACTGCTCACTGGACATGGGGATATTAAAGAAAAAGCCCTGGAGCAAGCCAAGGAAAGGAGGGTCCTGTTGTGTCAAATCTGGCCTAGGGATTTGCAGTCACCTATAGAAAGGGAAAGGTGCCCCTTCCTTGGAGCAGAGACAGTCCTGTGCACGCAGCAGCAGCTGCTCCAGGAGGTCACGCAGAAACAGGGCTCCAAAATTCAACGCATATAAACTAATTAAAAAAAAACCACCCAAACCAAGATAAGAAAACACACAAACAAACACCCTGAAGCGCCGCAGAGCTGGAAATGGGGTTTGACAGTTTGGAGGGTAAAAAACTCGACCGCTGCTGACTGATAGCGGCCGACTTCTCGTAATCTGAAGATCAGCTTCCTCTGCTCCTCTGCGTTGGCCGAGCTGGAGGTGGGGACAGCCCGCTGGCAGCTTCCTGCACCCACCAGCCCTGAGCATGCAACACCCAACAGAGCCGGAGCAACAGGATCTGCCTTACCAAAATTGAATTTGGCTGACAACATCCGGCGTTTCGTAAGGTGGCTTTGATGTTTGTTTACTCGCCAGCCCCAGCACATGCTCCGCACCAGCCTGCAGATGAATGGGAATGAGAAGGGCTCAGCACCTCTTTGATCTCTCCCAGGAGAGCTGCCAGGAGCAGTCAGCTCTGGAAACACCCCGTGGAGGGATGGATCCAGCTGTCCCCGTGGTGCTTTTGACTGGCTGGTCCCGGTTAATGCTGGGATGGGATCTGTAGAGTCAAGTCTGGCTGGAGACAAAGTCCCTGGAGTGGCCATGGTGTGGTCACTGGTAGCCCACAACTCACAGCATATCCTTCACCCCACCCCGCAACAAAGGAATGTCTCCATCACATCAAGTGTTTTGTTTTTATTTAAAACCGCATAAAAAAAATAAGATTTCTCAATTCCCCTGTACAATATCAACTATTAACAAAACCTGCTGGCTACACACTTGGTTACAGGTACAGACTGGACAGTGCGGATGGCCCGGGCCAGCTCCCCCCTCCCCAGCCCCAAACAAGACACCCGTGGAGAAAACCTAAACTCATCTGCAAACTGAGATCTGCACGTGGCAAGGAAAGAACAGCACCCAGAACTATGTACACAGACAGCTGGGGGGGAAGCAGCCACCCCACACCTCCACCAGACATCCAACAGAAACACGACGGGCCCGGGGATGGACACAGGACAGAAACAGAGGGAAACCTGAACGGAAAACCGGGGGATCAGCAGCTGTAGAAGCAAGGCCTGGGCGGGAAACCCACATGAATTATAAATAAATAAATAAGTTATCCTAGCGGCTAGAACTCTTCCTTTAAAAAACAAACAAAAAACAAATTCATGAAAATAAATTAAGAACAAAAACTGGAAATGAGAAAAAAGGCAAAATGCTATCACTATTCACAACTGTACATCAAGCTTTGCTCCCGTAGAACTATGTACACATTTACAGCTGTTGGTTTGCATTGTTTGTGCATTCGTGAGGGCACAGAGAAGCAAAGAACCCCAGAAAGCCCACGTGGGATGGAGGCACAGGAGGCGAGGTGTAACCCACTTGGTTCCCAAGCATCTTCTGACCCGTTTTCTTTTTGAAAAGGGAAAAGGAACTATAGGCCCAGGCGAGTCTCAGAAGAGCAGCACTGTAGGAAAAGTCAAAGTCTTTCCTCCAGCACAGCTCAGATCAAACAGAAGGCACACGAGCACGGGGACAGCGAGAAGGGACAGCGAGAAGGGACAGCCACTTGGCCACAGGCCCTGACCTCCCCACAGTTTTCCCCCACTGAAGCTTTTCTTGCAATCAGGTTTCCATTCCTCTCGCCATCCCCAATTCAGCAGGTCAAGATGACACTTGAGAGCCTCCAAAACCAGAATCAAAACTTATCCAAAAACATTACTGGCAAAATCTCTAAAGAGACAAGGTCATTCAGATGCAGTCCAGGACAGCTGGCTTGGATGGTGGCTACCAGAACTTGGAAGGGCAGGTCTCCAGCGGAGCTCCAGGAAAAGATATGCATGTTCCAATCTGAGGATCCCTGCTCAGTGCTATGGTCAAGATGAAAGAGTCTGGTTTTCTTTGCTTCTTATGACCAGGAGCTGCATGCAGCTGTTACTTGTCAGGCTCCTGGATCAAACTGTGCAGGTGGATCTCAGCTGGTTCCAAGTGAATGTCCTGCAGCCAAGAATGGTTGAAAATGTCTTCCAATGACGGCCTGTCCGAGGGGCGCATGGACAAACACCACTTGATGAGGTGTTGGCACTCTGGGGAGAGAAACCAGCAAGCACCAGTCAATCAGAGCAGGCTCCTGTCCATCCTGTCCCACCGTGGGCAGTGTGTCTGAGCTGTGCCTGGATCCACCCTCAGTTTGGGAGGAGAGCAGAGTGGCAGGACATGTGCCACCTCCTCCAGCCACCCGTGGGAGCTCCCTGTGAGCTGCTGCCACCTCCCAAAGCCCATTATCCCCCCGATGTCCCAGAGCCGGGTACCCACCCAGAGAAATGCGCCGTCGGAAGAAGAGCTGGCCCCGGATGATGTCCTCGTCCTGCTCGAAGGGCACGTCCCCACAGACCATGTTGTAGAGCAGGACACCCAGGGACCAGATGGTGGCTGAGTGGCCGTGGTAGCGGTGGAAGCGGATCCACTCCGGTGGGCTGTACACCCGCGTTCCTGCGGGACACAGGAGCTCATCAGCCCCTAACCCGAGCATCCCTGGGCGTCGCTGGCACCCGGCGTGACCCGCCCGCCTTCCCGCCAGCACGTGACTCTTGTTTACAAACTTTGGGTTGTAAAAGCAAAGCGCCGGTGCCAGAAGAGGGCAGCAGGGCCCGGGAAAGGCCCGGCCGTTACATGCGAGAAAAAACACCCACCCACGGGTGGGGAAAAACCACGCCTTCACCCCCCGCAATGGCAAAAAAAAAAAAAAAAAATTATAAACCAAGGCAAACAAGGGGAGCCGAGCAGCCCCAGCCCTTCCGCACCTGCAAGCCAAACCGGCCGGTGCTCGGGTTTTGCAAATCCCCTCTTCTCCCCCCTCCCCAGGGTGTTTTTGTCACGCTGGCTTCCCCCGCCCCAACCCGAGCCAGGCTGGGTGACGGAGGCTGTCAGCAGGGCCGGGAGCCGGCTCCTGTTTCACAACATCCTCCCCGTGCCAAACAGCAACTTGGCAGCGGCTGCAGAATTCATGCCGTCCCCCCCTGCCACGGGGAAACCTCCGGAGCCCGGCCCGGCCGCGCAATGTCCGGCACCGGCTGTGGGCTCACCGTCAAACTGCGTGTAGAGCGTGTCCTTGAGGAAGGTGCCGGAGCCGAAGTCGATGAGCTTGAGCTCGCCCGTGGCCAGGTCTAGGAGGATGTTCTCGTCCTTGATGTCGCGGTGCAGGACGCCGCAGTTGTTGCAGTGCCGCACGGCCTCCAGCACCTGACGGAACAGCCCCCGCGCCATCTCCTCCGGCAGGAACCCCCGCTCCGTGATGAAGTCAAAGAGGTCTTGCGACGACTCCGGACGCTCCATCACCACCACGAAGCTGTCCGGGAGCTCAAACCAGTCCAGGAGCTGGATGACGCCGTGGAAGCCGGAGCCCACCTTGTTTAGAAGCACGATCTCCAGAGGCACACGGCTGCCGCTGGGCTGCGGGGGAACCACGCTGCCATCAGCGGGGCTGAGCTTCCCTCGCCCGCGGCGAGCTCTGGTGTCCCCTTGCCCGCACCCATCGGTCCTGAGCAGCCCCTCGCCCAGGGGATGCTCCGATGTCTCCCTGTCCGCTCCCACCGGTCCTGGGCATCCCGGTGTCTTCCTGCCCGCCCCCATCGGTGCTGGGCATTCCCCGGCCCGGGATGCTCCGCGTCCCCCGGTGACCCCACACCCGCTCCCCCCCTGCTGTCCCGGTTTCCACCCTCTCGCGTCTCGCCTCATCGCCGCCCGTCACGCCCCGGGTTCCCCCGCTGGCTCCGGTCACTCACCAGCTCGCCCCACTGCGAGATGCGGTCCCGGGCCACGCGTTTAATCGCCACCTGCGAGCCAAGGAGAACGGCGGGATGAGCTCGGCGCCCGCCCCGCCGAGCCCCCTCTTCC
>VXAC01005768.1:59203-82085 GCA_013399225.1 Rhipidura dahli | reverse complement strand
GCCCGCAGCGGCCCCGGCCCCGCGGCGCGCTCGGGACCCCCGGCCGCCCCCGCCCCGAGCCGCGGCCTTCCGCTGCTTCTTGGCTTTTTTATCTTTCCCGGGAATCGCAACTTCCCCGCGTGCTCGGCGTCCCCCGGCCTCACCCCGCCGTTGCTTCACCACGGGCCAACCAGTGCCTGAACTTTTCCCCTTTCCAGTAAAAAGTGGCCATGTGACCGATCCAGCTGGGGACTCTTGACTAACATCCCTGGTTTTTAGTTTTTTTTCCCCGACTTCTTTTTTTTCCGCTGGCTGAGATGCTTCCCCGAGTTCCAGAGATAAGATAAATAATTTACTGGATGGAGATCTCTGATTACTCACTCTATTAGCATTTAGAGCAAAGAGCTCCAGCCACTGGGAGCTGAATTATTCCAGACAAAGCCCATCTGGGCTCCTGCTCCTAAGCAAGACCGAGGAGTTCCTGGCATCCCACACATACTTGTGGGATGAATTGCTCGAAATCGAATGGGGGTTACTGGAAATGCTGGTGAGATCCTATCCCCTTTAGTTTTAAGAAAAAGGATTAAATACAACCAAGATGCACCCCCAAATTGGGGTTTGGAGCTGCCACCCAGCCCTCGCATCGGCCGGGAAGGACTCGCCACCACCACTGCCGCTTTTAGATTTACCCAGAATGTGACACATCCTCTTTCAGGGACGGAAACAACCAAAAACTGGAAAATCTACCTTCGTTTTTACCCAGAAAGTGACATTTTTATTTAAGGAAAAGCGTGGAGGATCTGACGCAGCGCCTCTATTCCTCTTTGTTTAAAATGTATTATTTTTAAAAAATATGTTTAAATATATTGTTGTTGCAATCTGAGGTGATGCAAGCTGAGAGTGGGGCAGAGGGGCAGGCAGCGCCTTTCTCCTGCCTTATTCCCACCCGACGCCTGGGCATATTTGGGACAACTGGTTCTGCCAGTCGCTGCTCAGCCGTGGGATGAGGTGACTTAGCATTTGGCCCCGAACTCATTATCAAATTCTTTGCCAGGATGATGAAAGGCACCGAAGGGGCTGCCCTGGAAACCTGTTGACAAACAGAGTTCGCCCGGAGCGGCCGGGCTTTCCCGGGGGCTGCCTGTCCCCGACTCCTCGGGAGAAGCAGCTCTGCCCAAACCTGCTCATTAGCGTCGGAGGGAGCAGCGTGTCTTGCAAGCGGGATGATCTGGGGCCAAAATCATCCTCGTGCGTAAACCTGCCCAGCTGCTCCTTTACCCGGGGACTGAGTCAGCGCCCGTCTCTTCCTGCTGGCGCACAGGAGCTGGATCCCCTCTGGATTGGGGCACAAACCCCCGCCTTGGAGGCGAGGGGATCCCACTGCTCCGTGCCCCGGCCGCGTGGAGCAGGGAGGCGGCCCCGTTTCCCGGCCATATCCATCCCTTTCCAGAACAACCCACCCAGATGCATTCCTGTTCCCAAAATGACCCCAAACCAGGGGTAGGATTCACCTCTTCCCCTCAGCCCATCCCACGAACTCCCCTTTCTCCTGCCAGCCCGGGCGAGGCCGTCGGGATGTGTCAGACATTCAAACTTAAAATGAAACAAACCCCATCCTGTTGCTACCCACTTTGCCCTCCTGCCTAGGGATCAATTCTTTTCCCAACCCTCTTCCCCTGGGATGAAAGCCGCCGAGGATGGTGAGTGCAGGACAGCAGCCCACATCCACAAGTCCAGCTTGCCCTTGCAGGGACCCAGGAATGTCCTGCGGGCCCTGCCCTGGCCAGGGCTGCTCCTGTCCATCCCTGGAGCAACCCCAGTTCTTGACGTGAGCCCTCGGGGAGCAGTTTGCAGCCCAGAGGAGACTCCACAGGGCTTGCAAGGAGGAAAAACCCGACCAGGACCATGCCCGGGGAGAAAAAGGACCCTGGGGTGGCACATGGAGCTGATGGCAGGTCTGGGGGAGAGGAGCTCCCAGCAGACATCAAAAGATGAGTTCTGAGCCCTGCAAACAATCCCGGCAGCTTTCAGGCTCTTCAGCGGCATTCCAGTCTAACCGGGGCTGCCTTGCATGATAATCAGGCTTAATTACTGCTTTATCGCTTGATTGCTGTGCTGGGCCCTTGGAGCTGCAGTGTTGCTTTCGCAGTTTACTTTTTGTGTTTCCTCCCCCTCGCCTTCCCCGCCAGCACAATTAGCAAATAGGTGCAAACGGGGAGGGCCAGGGCGATACCCAGCGGGGAGAGAGAGAGGCGATTTGCTCCCCAGGAACGCCTGGGGTGAGGGGTTATAATTCACAGGTTTCCACTGATGTCCTGAAACAAAGCAGCAAGGTCACTGCCGCGCCGGGAGCGCGGCCCCGGGTCAGCCCCACGAGCATCCCCCGGCAGAGGGGCCGTGGCCGGGGCAGGGCGGGGAGGATGCGGGGCCATTAACGCCGTGACACAGAAGGGCTGTGGTTTTCCACCAGGAGCTTTGAGTCATTGCGTGACCTTGGCTGAGTCTGCCCGTGGCTCCCTCGGCTCGGGCTCGGTCGCCCGCCGAACCGGCTGGCCCAGGGCGTGGGGAGAAGCACGGCACGGACCTGCGGGTCCCCGGGGAAAGCCCAAAACCTTCCTCATCTCTTCCCGATGCTCTGACAGGCACCCGGCCATCTCCACCTCCCCTGATAGAGCCTGAAAAAAGGGATTTGAGACATCTCAGCAATGCCCGCTCTCCCATGAGGAAGGGACGAAGCCCTTTGCTCGCCCAGGGCCTGTCCCAGCCTGGCAGAGAGAAGCCGGAGGAGGGAGAGGTGCGGAGAGTCGGGAAGGAAGGATGCTTCCACCTACACGCAGTGAGCAATCCCTGGCGGTACCGCCTGGGAAGCGGACGCTGCTCTGGCCCAGGCAGTGCGTGCCACGGCTGGGACACCCCCAGTGTGTCATCACCTGCTCAAAGTCACCTCTGCAGCCACGGAAAGCTGCTTTGGGCTCTCACATTTGGAAATGCCGGGAAATGTGTGAGCGTTCCTCAGTGTCCTGGCAGTGCAGGGGATGGACATCCCTGCAGAATGAGACCAATCTGGGCGTCCCCCCAGGAGAGAGGAGGGCTGGGATCCCGTGGGTTTGGGTCATGAGTGCTGGGAGCCAGTGCAGCCACAGGGCTGGGTGCTGCTTTCCCTCCTCTCCTCATCCTCAGGATCTCCCCTGACACAGCTGAGATCCCCAATACAGCTTGGGAACCACACACCACAGCCTGAGGCTGGAATCACTCGAGGACGGGGAGGAGAAAAGACCTGGCTGGAGTGCCAGAACCCAGTCCCCAGAGAGGTTTTGGAGCACCCCAAAACCCCTCTCAGCCAGCACCCAGTCCCAGGACTTTGGGTGCCAATTCCCACCGGCTTTGGAGGGTGGTGGGACCCGAGAGTGGGGCTGGAGATGCTGAGACCCATCCTGCCCCCACAGGAAGAGCAGCCGTGGGGATTTCTTCTTAATTATTGAAATTTTTTTTTTGTATGCTGGCTTTTTCGCGGGCTTTTTGGGGCGAGGTGTGCGGGGAGGCGGCAGCATGGCTAATCTGCTTTGTGAATGGAGCCTCACGGGGGGCGGCGGAGGGGATCGGGGAGGTGGAAGGAGCCACATATTTGGGATTCCATCATCTGGGTGGGCTCCTTCTCCCCAGACTCTCAGGATGTGGGAAATGGAAGATGAAAGGAGCTGCATTTCCAGCCTCTCGGGTTACAATGTCTAAAGCAGAAAAGGGTGGTTGGGGAAAGAAAGAGAAAAAAAAAAAAAAGAAGAAGGGGGGGAGGGGGATGCTACAGCGAAACCTGGGTTGGGAAATGGCCCGGGTAGGTTGGGGCAGGGAAGGGGGCGGCTGGGGCCGAGCCGCTCGTGTTTCACATCACGTCAGGGCTGAGGAATTTCCTCTGCTCTGGGGGTGCCTCGCAGAGAAAAAGGGGGAGGCTTTAAGGTTAGCTGGGGATGAATAATAGCCAAGAGAGGGATTAGAAGTGTTACCCAGGGGCTGCTGTTTACAAGCAAACCCTCCTACCCAGAGCAACAGGGGAAAGTGGGACGCATGGGGTGACGGTGGGGATGCCAGGACATGTGCCACCCACACCCCTCCCCCAGAAAGCACAGCGGGGTGATAGCCCCCAGCCCCAGAGAGCTTTCCTCCCCAGCATCAGCAGGGTCCCAGCAGCTGGTCCCCTGCACACATGGCACGTCCTGGGGTGCCCGGCCTGGCTTCCCCACACTGTCCTCCCGTGGCCCCAGGAGGTTTCCCATCCTTCTGTCTCCCTGAGCTGCAGACACCGGGATCACCCCTGTGCACAGGCAGGAGAATCCACGAGAGGGTTTGTCACCCACTGGGTGTGCCAGAGAAAGAACAGGGAGAAGGGGTACAAGGAGTGGGGAGGGGGCACAGAAACAAAGGCTGAGGGCAGCCCCTGGAGACCTGGGCATCTCCTGGCATCGTCCCATCACCTCCTGAGCTGGGGCCCAGGTTTTGTCCCAGAACACTTCATTTTCATTTCCCCTTCATTGTTATCCTGGGTGATGCAAGGTCAAGGTGAGGAGGGGTGAAGAGAAACACACTTCTCCTGTGTTATTCCACATTATCATCCGTCTCTGTTAGGACAGCTGGGAAGGGGTTGTCGCAGGGTGGAAGTGAAGCCTCCAAGCTGGGCCCAGGGAAACTGTAGGATCCAACCTGGGATAATGGCAGAGACACTGGAATGTGCTGTGGGCAACTGGGCTCCACTTCCAGGGGGTGTGTGCTGGGGACAGGTTGTTCTCCCTGATTTAGCCCAGGGAAACTGAGGCACAGGGGGGCCAGGAAGCCCCTGTGAGGCTGGAGTGGGGAAATGGGTTTGTTCCACCCCATAAAGGGATGAAAGGGCAAGGGGAGGATGTGGCTGGAATCAGCTGAGTGCTGTTTGGAGGAGGCTGAGCTGGTGCACCTGCACTCTTGGCCACTCTGGTGAGGCCTCATGCCCAGGTGAGACCCCTGACCGTGCCTGGGGACTCAGACCTGGCCCAGTGACTGAACCGTGGGCTGGCACCACTTGGGGGGCACAAAATACATCAATGCCTGAGGCTCAGGCTGAGTGCAGCCCCACCTGCCCTGCTGAACAGGTTTCATCCTGCAGAGCATCTGCACAAGAAAAGCACCTTTTAAAGGTTATAAAGCAAATGTCGGTGGCTAACTGGGGACAGGAGGGTGCTCAGCTCTGCTCTTCCCCCTCCACCCGGCAAAACCCTGCCTCTTCCCAGGTACATTCCTGGCATTGCTCCGTCCTGGAGTGCAGGGAGGGCCCTGACCCTGACCCCCTGAGCATGGGAAAAATGCCTGTCTCTGTGCGGGAAAGGAGGTGCAAATAGTGCGGGGTGAGGAGGTCAGCCGGGAAATCCCTTTCATCTTCCCCCGGGCCTTTGCCGACACGCGGCCGGGGAGCTCGTGGGGCGAGCGGGAAAGGGTTTTGTCTGCAGCTGGAAAAGAGGAGGCTCCCGGGAGGCTCCTGCAGGGACGGATGCTGTTTCCAAGCTGGAGGAGGCTGAATCACCACATGGGGTGGAAGGTGTGGAGATGGGCTGCCCAGGTCACAGCGGTGACCCCCAGGATGGGCCATGGGCCTGATTTGGCCCTGGTCCCCTTGTGCAGCTCCGCGGGTCACTGGGACCCGCCACAGGCGAGGGCAGCGGGGCAAAGGGGCACCCCCACAGCCCACAGTGCCCAGGACACGCAGGTGCCAGCTCTTGGGGCTGGTGGCTCAGCCCAGCTGGTGACACGGAGGTTCCTGGGTACAGGTCATTGTCCCAGTGTCACCCCAGAAAGCTCTGAGTGCCAGAAGGACTCAGGCTGGTGCTGCCTCATTCTGGAGAGATCCCAGTGGAAACCTGTTCCCATCTCCACGAGACCTGGTGCTTCTGCAAAGGCTGGGCCTGACTCTGCACCTGCTGGGGCAGGAGAAAATCTCCTGGCAGGACCACAATAAAAGGCAGATCTTGCCCTCCCTGTTTGGCAAAAACCTCCTGAGTGGAGGAGAAGGGGGGAGCCCCTGAGGAGCCCGGGAGATGCGGGGCCATCCCCAGGCCACAGCCCCTCTGCATTCTGTCCCTCCTCTCTATCTCTGTATCCCACCTGGACTGTAACAAACCTCTCCCTGCGGTTTGAACTCCACCATCTCCCTCCCAGCAGCTCCCCCCGGGCCATCTTCGTCATCGCTGTCACCTGCCCTTGTTGGCCAAAGGAGGAGTCCCAGCGCAGCCCAGCCCCGTGTGTGCCGAGCCGGATCCAGTCTGGCTTCCAGGAATCGGGGCTGGGGCGGGCGGCTGTGGGTGACAGCTGCTGCCTTGGGTGGGATCCGCTTGTCCTGATGTGCTCGGGTTCCGATCCACCCTTTTCCTAAAGCACCCACTGCTCCGTGGGACTCATCTCTCCCCAGGGGTTCCCACTGCCTTTCCCCAGCGTGGGACGAGGGATTCTCCTGCCTGCACGAAGCAGATGGTAGAACACGGACTAACAAGATCAGAGATTAATCTGCACTTTGCTTCCCAATCGCATAATCATGTAATTATTCCCGGTATCGGGGAGGAGCAGGCTCCAGGCTCCTGCTTCCTCCTGGGCCACTTTGCATGGCAGGATGGTGTCAGGGGCTGAGATCCTGCCTTGCTGCTGCTGCAGGGCCCCGTTACTTTGGTGGGACTGCCCAGTGTCCTGCTGGTTTATGGCCTCCAGTTCAGTGTCCAGCAGGAGGTACTGGCAGGGGACCAGGCATGTGGGAGCAGCAGCTCCCCATCACACCCCACAGCCCCATCCAGCCTTGCACCGGGGTTATCCACCTTGTGCCAGGGCAGCCCAGTGGGATACACATCCCAGAGCACCTTTCCACACCCTCTGGCACGGCACAGGAGCAAACCCAGCCTGGTGACTCTCAGTTCCTACCAGTAAGAGTCACTGGGGTGGAAACTGGGGTACTGCTGACATCATGCTGCGCTGTACCCTGCACAGGAGTCAGGTCCCAGCACCGTCTCTTGCTTTTGTGGGAGAGGAAACAGGGAAAAACCCTGCATTTAGGGCAGTGTGTAGAGCCATTGGCTCCGAATTCCTGGGTGGCCGGTGGCACAGCCCCATTATCAGCAGGCCTGGGCTGTTTGCTGGAAAAGGGCGGCAGCGGAGCTGGGTGACCCCACACTTCCTTCCTTTCCTGGAAGCCGCTTGCTCCGAGCGTGACGCCCGCGCTCTGATAACCAGCTGCTTTCACAACACGAGCTCAGCACCGGGGCCAGGCTCACTCCTTGCTCTGCCACCATCCCAGCTGCCCAGCTTCCATCACCTGCCTTCTCTGCCTCAGTTTCCCCCCTTTCCCAAGGTGTGAACAGAGCCCTGAGCAGGAGGAGTGCAGAGCCCAGAGCACTGCAGGAGTGAGAGCGTGGATGTGTTTTGCTGCAGGGTGTAATGAAGTGTGTTGAGCCTCAGCTCTCTGTCCATTCATCCATCCATCCATCCCTCCTTCCATCCATCCATCTATCCATCCGCCTGAGTAGTGAGGGCTGTGCTGGAAGTGTCCTTTGCAGCACTTGGATTTGGGGAGTGAGGAGAAGCAGGGGGTCCTTCACTGCTTTGGAAGCACCCAGGAAAGGGCTCATGGCCTCAGTGATGCTGAACCACAGTGCTGCACTTGTGCCTGTGCACTCTTTGGTCCTCCTGTTCCCTGGGAGGACCTCAGTGCATGGTGCAGGATGGGACAGGGGTGGATTGGGGGATTCTTGGTCCCCCTGTGCCTGGGCCAGAGCAGTTGGTGGCTCCTGTGTGCACCCAAGGGGCTGAGAAATCACAGCTCCCTTTGAAGGGGAATGCAAGCAGGGTCCTGCCTCAGTCAGGTGCACCCAGCATTGTCCCCTCCCTGCGTGGTGGCAGGACCCTGCATGCTGCAGAAGCCACTGCTGCAGGTCAGGGAGGGACTGGCTGAGGGGGAAACTGAGGCAGTGGTGAGAATGCCATGACTTGCCTGAACCCTTCTGGAAGGGGACCCAGCAGCCCTGCCTGCTCCCTGGACACTGGTTTGCAGCTCTGGGGGCCACGTGGAGCCAGGCTGGTGCTGACAGGGTTTGGCTCTGGGCTTGGAAACCTGGCAGGGTCTGGTACTCAAATCCTCCCAAACCCCATTGGGATCCACTCTGCACTACCCTGTGCAGGGGCAAAGGATCACCATCGGGGTCCAGGGCTCCAGGGTCCCCCATGAGAGGCCGGTGTGTGGCCGAGCTTGGCTCCTTGGCCTTATCTGGCCTGTCCAAGGAGGAAGTTTGCAGGGTGGATTCCAGCGGGCAGGTAAACAGCGACCAGATGGGACCCAGATACCTGCCCAGGGACACCCGCCAAGCAGGGTTTGCACAGCCCCGATGCTTATTTGCTCTAGGGATGGCTTTTCCCTCTGTTGGACGTCAGCAGCGGTGCCAGGACGTCACCCCAGCAGCCCTGCCGGGCTCCTCCGTCACGCTCCTGGCCAGGTGCCTGCATCCGGGGTGCTGCTGCATCCCAGGGGGGCTGGGAGGCTGCGCTGCTCAAAGTGTCCCTGACCCACAACCTCACCTCCCACAGCCAGGGACCAGCAGATGCCCAGGGCTCCTCTGTTATGGCCAAAAGGGCTGGGGGTCTTTGGGTGCCCAGCAGTGCTGGGCTGGGGGGGCCCCTGGCTTCAATGGACCCCTTTGCAGTGGGACAGGGGTGAGGGGCTGCTGCTGACTGCCCTGGCTCAGGCAGCAGAGGTGGCTGGCAGAGGATGCCAGGCATACCCTCATGCCCAGCTCAGGTCTCCAGCGCCACCAGGATGCTCCCGGCTCTGGCTGTGAGATCTTGTCTTGGCTCATCCAGCTTGCCCAGCTCACCCTTGTGCTGCCATACCCAGCAGCCTTCCCTGCTCCCAGGGGGAAAATGAGGCACGGGCATGGCGGGATTGATGCGGGGACATGGAGTGAAGCTGCTGAGGGAAGGTCACGGAGCATCCTCGGTCCCAGGGTGCTGCTGTGTTACCCAGAGCCCCAGGGCTGCACCACTCCCGGCCAGTGGACGCTGCAGGGCTGTTTCTTCTCCCAGGTTTCCATCACTCCCCCATCACTTCCCCGTCCCTGCAGGGCGTAGCAGGGATAGCTCTGGGGCGCAGTGCCCACCGCAGCATTACCCACATTTCCGTGCCCTTTGCGTAGTGATGAATAATGCAGAGCCCGGAGGGTTCCTCGCTGCCGCAGGACGAGCACCGGCGGGAGGCTGCTCCGTTTGCCTGCCAAGGGCACGGAGGGGAAACGCCGGGTCAGGACCCCGTCAGCGTGTGTTTACTGTGTCAGGAGAAGCCGTAAATTCACTTGGTTTAATTGAAAGCCGGTGCTGTGGGTTTGGCTTAATCCACCCTCCTCCTCCTCCTCCATTAGATAACGTCTCGCTGAAACCACTTTGCAAACTCACGGCATTCCTGTGTGCTGAGCACCGGGCAGCGGGCGGGCCACGAGCCACGGCCACGGGCCACGCCGGGGGCTCGCGTGCCTTGGGGCCACTTGGCTGCCGCCGGCTCTGCTCCTCCGCACTCATCCTGCCCCGGTCCCGATCCCGGTCCCAGCTGGGGCTGAGAGAACTGATCCACTCATGAAAGACGGATGACAACAGAACAGGACGGCTGAGGGTGGGGGGATGCAGGAAGATGCAGAGCTGTGCTGGGGAAACACCCTGAGGGTCCCCAAGAGCAGATTCAAAGGGCTCAAGTTGAAGAGATAAAGGGAAATTCTTTGGGTGAGGGGAAATCCAAGCAGTAGGTGGGCTGGGATGTTCCCAGAAAGAGCTGGTGAGGCGAAGCAGTGACAACCCTCTCATCTCTGTGCATCACAGGGGTCAGCACTGCTTCTCCTCACCCCAACAAAGGGAAACTGAGTCACAGAGCTGGGCAGGGCTCGGGGAGCGCTCCGAGTCGGGGCTGCACCGGGGGTGTGTGTGGGGAGCCTGTTCCTGTTCAGGGTTCTGCAGAACAGGCAGAGAAGGAAGCGCCCAGGCCACAGAGAGGTCAGTTTGCCGTACTCACGTGAGCTCTGTCCCCTGTCCCCATCCTCTCGGGGGCCACCCGGGGAACCCCGCTGTCTCCCCCTGCCCCCGCAGCTGCGGGGCCGAGGAACCCCGGCATCTGGCGCGGGGGGAAATTTGCTTTGCCAGCGGAGTTCAGGCAGAGGCCAGGGGCGGCCAGGGCTGTCGGGGTGTCCTGCAGCCGCCGCTGACCTGCGAGGAATGCCGTGAGTCACCGGGAAGGCATCCCCAGGCCGCCGGCCCCTCGCCGTGCCTCCGTGCCGCTGGCGACCGGAGGCTGCGAGCCCGGCACCTCGAGATTTGGGGTGCGCAGCGCCCGGGACTCCCCGCGACAGCCCCGCAGAGGCGCCCGGGGCGCGGGCAGTGCCCACCCAGGGGCCGAAGGCCGCCGCGGTCCCGGCGCTGCGGCGGTGGCCGTCACCCCGGCACAGGGGCAGGGACAGGGCAGGCAGGCCAGGAGCGATCCCCAGCCCCGGGCAGGCCAGACATGAACTCAGCTTCTCCAAGAGGGAAGAGGTGACGTGATGCTGGGAGGTCACCCGGGGCCGGGATGCCGTCCCAGCCCAGCGCTCAGGGCTCTCCCGCTCGGCCACCTCCGTCCCCTCCGGCCAGCGGGAGGGGAGGGGGAGATTCTCCCGGAGGCGGCTCCTGCTCCGGTCCTTCCCCCAGGGGAGCCGGTGTTTTCGACTTTATCAGCTCACCGCAGACTCGTGCCCGGCCTTGCAAAGGAGAGAAAGGCTTTTCCCAGCGGCGCCTTATCAAGGCGCTGAGCCTCGGACGCTGCTTTGTTTCTGGTCATGTTGCAAAATTAAAGAGGCAAATGGCATTTCGGGGAAGAATTGCAAATTCCTGGAAGATTATCTGAGCATGGCACCTGTCCCTGGTGTGGGGCAGTAGGAGGTGGCATGGGACCAGGAGTGGGAATCCCAGGAGGGGACAAATCCCAGAGGATCCATCCCTTCTGTAGGTGAACACCCAGAGCCTGCCCGGCTGTGCCCTCACAGCCTCCACAGCTGGAGGAACGTGCTATGTTTTCAAAGATGTCTCAGCCCTGGGTTTCTCCCGGGCACTGGGGAGATGCTGGAGGGCGCTGGCTGCTGGGGGAGCTGCGATGCTGAGCGAGGCACCAGCACCTTCCTCGAGAGCTGTCGCTGCCTTTGCTTCCATGCAGTAAGATACAGCAGGTTGTTGAAGGGACAACTGTGCCACAGAAGGAGCCTGGTGCCACCTCCTGCCTGTCCCCAGCACCAGGGCAGGACAGCCAGGAGGTGACAGGGAAGGGATCAGCTGGGGGCAGAAGGATGGTGACCTCTAGGGAAGTATATGTGGTGCCCTCCCAGCAGCCGGAGCTCATCTCCCCTGCCTGGGGCATCTCTGTCCCCAAGGTGCCCCCCCAAGGGCCACGTCACCACCCCATCCCTCCTGTCCCACACTGCTGCTCATCCTCCCAGGAAGAGCAAAGACCTGATGCTCTTGTGACACCTAATGGCAGTTGCTGTTATCAGGCAGTTGCTGTTATCAGACCTGCGCTCTCCCGGGAAGGCTCATTGATCACCGTGGAGCTGCAGATCAAGGGATGTTCTGTTCCCGGTCCAGGCTGGCACTGCTGGGCCTGGACAGGGCTGCCAGAGGAGTCTGGGAGATGGAAATGTCAGCCCTGGGAAAGACAAGCCCAGGAGCTCTTTCTTCACCTCATTCCTTACAGAAATGCAGGCTGTGCTGTGCTGTGTGTCCTTTTGTCTCCTCCCAGGGACTTCTGAACCTGCTGACCACTTCCATCCCCAACCCAAAGGTGCATGCAGAGCCAAGAAGAACCAGACAGGTGCACAGACAGGAGAAACTCCGACTGTTGCTCCTCAATTCTCTCCCAACACGATGGGAGAGGCAGGACCTGCCCACAACCACAGCGCCAGACATCAGAGAATCCACACCTAAACACCACACAGCCGTCCTGACTCCCCAAATCCTGCTGCCAGGGGAGCGCCCTGATAAATCCAGCCCCATCCCTGGGGAGGGACGTGTGCCCTCGGATCACAGCACCGAAACCTCGGAGCAGGAGTTGCTGCGAGGTTGCATCACTGAGGTTGGAAAACTCCAGGATCAGTCCTGAATCCGTCACCAAAGGGATCAAACCCTTTGAGTTATCCAGGACCACCAGCCCCAGGCCCTCCTGTGTTGAGTCATATCCCTCATGTTCCTGTTTGCTCTGATCCTGCAGCCACTTCCCAAACCCTCATCCCAGCACTCCGGGACCAAACCTGCAGCCCCTCAGACCCCGCTGGGGCAATGGGGGCTATGACTCCTGCCCTTCCCCTGATGGCAGAGCAGGATCCTGCCTCCAGACCCTGTTATCTTCTGCTTGCTGCATCCAACCCGGCCCAGGGATTGGCATCTCAAGGGGCTGCAAGGTCCTTTGCCTCCCCACACCCTCCTTCTGCCCAGCCAGGACCATCCGGGGTGCAGAGAGCAGCAGTGGCAGACCATGAGCTTCTGGGAATTCAGCTGCCAGACCACACACCATGCTCACCACTACTTCTGTTCCTGGGAAGAGAGGTGACAGGGACATGAGCAGCACCCATGGGTGGCCGCACACAGCGCTACGGGCAGGGTGGGGAAACCGAGGCACAGAGCAGGTACCTGGGCTGCCCGTGGTGCCATCACAGCTCTCTGAAGAAACACAGGTACTGAAGGAGCCAGCAAGCCCAGGGATTGCCCCTGGAGCTGGGAAAGCATCTTCTGGACTGAATCAGACTCCAGAGGATGCAGCCCTGGAGCCTCCTCACTGCCCCCCCTGAATTTCCACCCACCTTCAGGCTATTTTTCCTTACTGAAGTGGCTCTTTGCAGGGCGGCTGGCAGAGGGGGGCACTGGCTTTAAGTGTATTTGATGGATAATTCCTCATTACTCTAATGCATTTGCAAGCTGGGATAATTGATGGATGTTTAACAGGATGCATTTCCGACAGTCGGCTGGAGAAATGGACTCCCATTACTCCGCAAACGTTTCTTTTTACCGCTGAACTCCTTTGTTTCAATTGATCCTCGCCTTTCCCATCACTTGCTGCTCATTAATAATCCCCAAAGCAGCTGCTCCCCCCACTCCAGCTCCTCCCAACCTGCGGTGCCCGAGGCTTTAGCAGGGGTTTGCAAGCAGATCTGGGCATTGCTGCAGTTTTATAATAAACAAGATTTTTTCCTCCCCAAGGTGTGGTCAAACCTGAGCAGGAGCAGGGCAGGGCATGCCTGGGGTATCACCTGGCTCCATCAGAGTGATACAAGCTGCTAATCAGGGGGAATTTGGGGTGAAGAGGGGGAGGTGGCCGGTCTGTGGGGCTGAGCTGAGCCCAAGGGAGAGGTCGCCCTTTGGGGCTGGTATCAGCCCAAGCCAGGCTTGGATCTGAGCCCTGCTCTGCCTGCAGAGCTTTTATCTGCAGCTCCCTCTGCTCAGGAAGGGCAGCCAGGGGTTATCGGCTCTGCCTGTCCCCTGCCCAGGCTCCGTTCCCACCCGGAGAGGGTCCCTGTGTCCCCACCCTGCAGAGCCACCCCGGGGGCTGAGGTGGAGGGGAGCTCTCCCACTTGCTGAGCTGCTGGCCAGGAGCAATCTGACATTTAATTCCCCTGGGATTTCCTCCATAAAGCCTTTAACAGGGCTCCTTCCACTCCAGTGTCACCCCAGGCGTGGCTGTGGCCGGGCCCCAAAGCTGGGGTGCTCTGAAGCCCCCGTGTGCCAGGGTGCCAGGAGCCAGCAGTGCTGGGGGATCCCATGGTGCTGAACTGTTCCCACTCCCAATCCTGCTGCATCCCAAACCAAGGTGCTCCCTTGATGCTTCCCTGCACCCTCAGGCCAGTGCTCCCACCTGTATCCCTGCTCAGCCCCATCCTTGGCCACTCTCACCCTCAAATCTGGATTTGGGTCACTCTTCCCCTCCATTCCCCAGGAGACCTCAGGCCTTGCGTGACCATCCCTCACACCTTCACTTCTCCTTCCCAGCTCCCCCAGAGCTGCGGCCAGACCTGCAGCCTCTTTTCTCTCTCACCCCCTGACATCACCCAGCCACACGGGGCAGGAGCTTGCACTGCTGCTCACACCAGTTACTTGCCATGATCTGACCTGACCCTGCAGCATTTTTCATCCTTTTCCCACCCACATCTTGCCCAGGATGAAGCACAGGAGCCTTGGCACAGGAGAACAGCATCCACAGGCCAGGCTTAAAGCAGAATTGAAAAGAAAAAAAAATTAAAAGAGAAAAAGGATAAAAAAGAGAAAAAAACCAAAGTCCATAGAGGAGAAAATCAGCTGGGGCTGCTCAGGGGTTGTACAGACCTGAGTGGGTGGAAAGAGGGGCATCAGGCTGGATTCAGGTAGGCTGGGGAGATGGGATGGGACCAGTCTGTGGGACCTGCAGGAAGGGGTGGCTGAGATGGACTGTGGGGAGTAGGGGGTCCAGAGAAGATGTTCCTGCCCTGGCCTGCACTTGGGGGTCCCAAGGGACCCGGTCCCAGGGCATGGACCCACCTGATGGAGCCCCCACTGCTGGGCTGGGCCAGAGAGAACAGCAAAACCCCAAATGGCTGAACCATGAGACTGAGCTCCCCACACATGGACTGCACCCCACACTCCGGGGCCTGGGGGGGCCGTGGCTGATTGTCCCCAGATCCCTGTGCCAGGGAGCAGCTGGCTGCAAACACTCCCTGCCCCTCTGCACAGCTTGCAGAGGCAATAAGCTGCTTTTGGGGGACTCCTTTTGAGGTCTCAGTTCAGGAGGATCTGGGGGTGACAGATGAACCCACAGCCCGTGTCCACCATCCTCTCCAGGATTAACACCCTGAGAAGGAATGAGGAGGAGATGGATGAGACCCCTCTTGCTGCAGCCAAGGCGCTGAGCAGCTGAGGGACAGAGGGACAGCAGGGACGGGGGCTGGTCAACGCTGCCATAAAGCACAACCCAGGGCAGGTGCCTGAACCTGGACATGCCCCCAGGGACTCTGCAGCTGCCCCATGAACACCCCAGGTCTGTCCCTGCCCATAATGGAGCATTTCTGAGATAGGACAGGCACACCTGGGGGGTCCCACACACAGAGCTGCCAAACACAGCTCTGATCCCCTCCTGAACTGCAGAGCTGGTCTTAAATCATCGCGGGAAGGCTGGTAAAAGCCTCAGTGCCTTCAAGCATGAAATACAAAGCACTCACCACCCCCTTTCAGCTTCTTCCCTGAGTGCCCAGCTCACCGCATGAAACCTTTTATATCCCCCTCCCCGTTTTCCCCCATCAGCCCGGAGAGCGCCGGCGCGCCGCCAGCAGCACAATCCCAAATCGCTCCCTTTATTAGGGAAAAAAAGAAAAAAGGCAGAAAAACGAGGCTTCGATTTCCTTTCTCACCTCTGAAATGGCCTGGAGGGTTGAGGAGGGTGGGGGGGGAGGCCAAAGTCACCCCAACCCCAACACTGACCCCAAACCCAAACACAGCAAAGGGTTTGACTTTAACGGGAAGGGATCGGGGAGGCACTCTGCAAGGAGGGAGGGTGTGACCGCAGATGAACGATGGGGATGTAGAAAGACCCCAGTGGCTGGATCAGCCTCTAGCAGGGCTGGTACCCACCAGGCACAGCAGCAGGAGGGCTGAGGAACCCTGGCGATGCTTCCCGCAGGCGGGGATTGGATCGGGATGCACGGTCCCACTGCAGTCCCACGGGGGACGTTGGCAGCCGGGGGTGCCTCAGGGTGTTGGCGAACATCCTCCCTACACCCCGGAGGTGGGGACGGCTCCGTGGGGCGATGCCGTGGCGGGCAGATGGGGCTGCGGGGGGCGCGGGGCTGTCCCCGGAGCCGGGGGAGGGTGCAGATGGCGCGGGGTGGGTCCTGTCACGCTGCCATCAATCAGCGCCGGCTCCTCCGAGCGCGGCAGCGTCTCCGGGGTGTAAATCAGACCTGAACGAGGCTCAGGGTTTCTCTGCAAGATCTGGCCTCGCTGTTGGCATTCGCTCCGGTGACAGCGTCGCGACGGGGAGACCTTGTCTCCCCGGCGGCCCGGCAAAGGGCGTGCGAGGACGGCTGCGAGAGGATGCTGAACGTGCCACCTTTGCTGTGGGGGAAAACAGCCCGGGGGAGGCTGAACGGCAGCTCCTGGCAGCCTGAACTCCTTCTCAGTCGTGCTTTTCCTGATTCCCACCCTCCCATGTCCCGCTGATGGAGCCCCAGCCGAGCAGGCGCCCTGCGGGTGTTTGTAGGGGGCAATAAGGCACCCTCAGCTCCTGCGCCTCTCCCGCTCCCATCCCAGACCGGGGTTTGGCTGTGCAACACCAGCACTGCCCCCAGGCTGCTCCGAAGAGAGACTGGGATGGGGACAGGGGCTCTCTGGGAGCCCTTGGGTGTCCAGAGGCAGTTTGCTCTCCGCAAGTGGCCCATCCCCTTGTCCCCATCCTGCCTGGGAGAGGGCAGGTGATGTGTCTGGGGGATTTAGTCCCCTCCTCCCCACTTTCCTCAGCATCCTCTGGGTGTGGTGCAGCCCAAGGTAGCACAGCATCCTTCCCATGTGCTTTATTCTTCCTCCCAGTGCTGTAGGTTTCCAGCAAGGCTGGCACTGCTGAATTACTTCATGTCTTTCCAAAATTTGCCCCCCTGGAAGTCGGCTCAGCCCTCAGACTGTGCCATGCAGGTATCCCAGTGCCACGCCTGGTCCAAGCATCGCTGGCATTGCTGCTTCATCTGAAGGCACCACTCTTTGCCATCAGGGTTTGCTCTGCAGGGTTTCACTTTCCTGCCCCTGCTGCTCCTCTATTCTGCCCCAGGTTGCTCCCATGGCCCTCATGCTCCCTCCTGTCCATCCAAAGCTGGGGCATGTTCCCTGCTCCCGACAAAAGGCGGCTGGATCTGTTCCTTCACTTCAGCGGGGAAGAGCAGGCGAGCTTGCTGCCTCTGCTCACGTGAGCATCTTGCATCCCTGCATGAACGTGCTCACATTTAAGGAGTAATTACTGCGTGACTCAGCCGTTTTGGCAAACACCCGATGGCTCCGTCCCTGTGCGCTCCCATTCCTCCTGCAGCTCCCCCCGCTGCCCCCCACACACCTCCAGCCCTGGGGATGTGAGCTCAGGGCACCCCCAGCAGCAGCAGCAGCTTTTGGGGGAAGCAGGGTGGGGGATGCAGCGCATCGTGTCCCTTGTGAGACGTTCAAGCCCCGGGAACAGCGATGCTGTCCAAGGTGTCGTGGTCCAGCATCCACCCGGCACATCCCGGGCTGGGGCTGCCAGCGAGCGCCCGGGAGCAGGGGAGGGCTGGGCGGCTGCGATTATTCAATCTGGAGCAACCCTGACCTGCTGACAAAGGCAAAGTTATTTTTAAAAAACAACCACTCAGCGAAATTCGCCTCCGCCGCTCATCCTGCTGCTGCTGCCCGCCGCCGGGGAGAAATCCGTCCCGGGAAACGCTGCTCTGGGATGCCTGGAACGGAGTAGGAGCGTGGGCCCAGCTCCACACCCTCCAGGCTCCATCCCTGAACCCCTCTGGCTTTTTGGGCTGACAGATCTTCCACAGAGCCATGGGAGCATCGTAACTTGCTTTCCCAGAGCTATTTATAGCTCCACGTGCGTGGCGAGCCCGGGGCATCCCACATATACCCCCCCGGGGTGCCCCAAAGCATCTCCCTGCTCCCTCCAGGAGCAGCAGAATGGATTCTGCGTGGCCCAGGGACATTTTTATGTCAGGATGGTGCTCACTGCAGCGATGGCCGCGCTGCAGGGATCGGAGAAAGGTGGCAGCAGAATCGCCTGCTCCATGCCCTTGTGCAGGGTGGGAGCCTGAGGCTGCCCCATTTTCACTGCCCCCTGCTCAGTCTGTGGGTCAGGAGCAGCCCCGGGCTCTGCCCGTGCTCGGGGGTTGCCCTCTCCATGCCAAGGCTGGTTGACATCGGGGAGGGAGGGATGCAGCCAGAGAAGGGCTTGGTGTTTGCAAGGGAAGAGCTGGACCTGGTCCAAATTTCCAGGATGAGAAAATCGCCCCAGGTCATGCTCCAGCTCCAAACAAATGCTCGGCTCCAGGGGCCGGCGATGATTCACCCGGGTGAGACCTCAGTGCTCCCACCTTGCAGCCGCCCCCTTTCCGCCTGAAAACACTCCGGGAGGGTTAATTCCCAATTAAGGGGGGATGGCTCCAAGATTGCCTGGCTACTGCCCAGGGCTGTGATCCCAGCCCCACTCGCCTTCACTCCCCCGAGGTGGCCGCGCTGCCCGGGAGCCCTCCTTCCCTTTTATTGCCACGAGGTGAATTAATACCCATTTCCTGAAGCTTTTATGGTTTCCTCCCAAATGGCTCTTACATCAGGGGCATATTGGGTTACAGCAAATACCAGCAGCAAGGAACGAGCCCAGGCTTTGCTGTTCCTGAATCCGCTGGTGCATTTGGGGACCACCAGCCTCCGGTCCCTCTTCCCCCAGCCAGTCCCTTCCCCCAGAGTCGGGTGGAACCTCCCAGCAACAAATTACTCCCTTGAGATGTTGGGAAACAACGAAGACTCTTGTGAACCTGTGCACGAGGAGCACAGGGCTGGCTGAGCCCCTGGGGTGTGGGGATTTGGGGGTGGCCCCTGGTTTCGGGCTGGTTTCGGGGTGCCTGGTGTGGCTGCTGAGGCTCCTGTCTCCACCTCGCTCTGAGCACACGCACACCTCTTGGGCTGGTTACTGTAGAAACGAAATTAGCACGGGGAGGGAATGCAATCCCAGAGCTAATTAAGGTAATTACAGCTTCACACCAGCTGCTCACGAGGTCCAAGGACCTTCTGTAACTTGTGGAGGGGATCAGGCGCTCCGGGGGACTTTGAATTCCAATTCCCCAGGACCACGCGGCTTCCGTGGTGGCACTTGTGTCACTCGCAAGTGTGACATTGCGCTGGGGGGATGCACGGCTCCAGATGTGCCTCCCAGATGTGCTGGGCCCATTGCAGCAGTGGGTTTCAGGCTGTGGTTGGGGCCTGGGGCGCGTTTGGGGTCCCCGGGGAGCTGCTTTGGACGGGGCTCAGTGCTGGGGGGCTGGCAGGAGGTGCCCCCTGAGCCCAGGGCATCCTGCCAGAGGTTGTACTTTGCAGCTGTGTCACTTTGGCTCTTCAGCTAGGGACATGCTGACCTGGAAGGGAGGGAAACTAGAGCCGGCTTGGGGTCCCCCTCCATCCCATGGGGACTGGCTAGCTGGGGCCAAAGGCTGCAGGATAGGTGCAGGCAGCAGGGAGGTGTCAGGACCTGGAGCTGGTGGGTGTCAGGGGTGTTTGGGGGAGGTGCTGGAAAATGAGACTTCTGCCCCAGGGTTGGATGGCCCACTGGAACCGGTCAGACACACTGGGGATGTGATGAAAGGCCATGGGGTCTGGGACAGGATCACCCGTAGCATTCAGGGAGGCAGGAGCACCCCCAGATCTTCCCCAGCCTCCCTTCAGCTGGCAAAATGCTACTGCCCAGCGGCTGCCTTCCCAAACCCCAGGTTTTTTGGAGCCGATTCCTGGCACTGGTAAGAGACAGGAGCCAGGAGAACGTGGCGTTTGTGCCGTGGCCGAGAGTGCCCGGTGGCCTGGCTGCGGCGTGGGGGTAGCGCAGCGGGGGCTCCGCTGCCCGGGGACCCGGCGGGCTGGCGGGGGCCAGGCTGGGGACAGAAGCGCCGAGTGCCGCGGCCGCGGTGTGTCAGCAGCAGCGCCGGAGCGGGCGGTGATTCACCGCTTCCCAGCAGCTGATATTTATTACTCAGCCTCGCTACGGGACCGACATGAAATGCGGTACAGGGAGGGGGGACAAACACGGAGCCGGGGGCGGCAGCGTCGCCCGTGAAACCCGATGGGTTTCCCCATCCTCCCCCTCCCGCTGCTCTCTCCGGCTGGTGGATTTTGATGGAGGAAAATAAACGCTCACAAAAATCACTCTCTCTGCCGGCTTGTCCCCGTTTGCCCTGTGCTTTGGCAGCTCCACCGGGGTGGGCTGGGACGTGGTGGGAATGGGAGCTAGCAGGGAGGGACGGCAGGAAGGGGCTCTCCTGGGGTGCTTGGCCCTAGCAGGGTGATGGGACTGAACTGGGACCCTCCTCCTGAATGGGACCCCCCTTCTGCAGCCTGTTCTCCGTGGCTTTGGAGAAAGCCAGTCATGATGTGGAGCTGCCTGAGGTACACAGGCATGAGAACTGCCCAGGTCGGTCCACGGATGAGAGGCAGGAATGGGGTCCCATGGGATGGAGAGGTGGGAGAGAAGGGGGCACATCCCTGAGCTGGTCCCCAAAGCTCATCCCACACCCTGAGTGAGGCAGTTGGTCTGGGGCCGGATCCGATGGAGGGAGATGGATGCCCGGCAGCGGGGTGGGTGCACGGCAGCGGGGTGGGTGCACAGCAGCAGGGTGGGTGCCTGGCAGTGGGGTGGCTGCCTGGCAGCGGGATGGGTGCCTGGCAGAGGGGTGGATCTGGTGCAAAGCGAAGGAGCCAAAGCAGAACGATGCAGCTGCTGCGAGGGGACAGATCCAGCACAGGGGGATGGATCGGATGCGGGCGGCTGGTTCTGCTGCAGGGGATGGAGATGCTGCAAAGGGATGGCTCTGATGCAGAGGGATGTGACTCAGAGTGACACGAGTGCAGGGCTTTGTGTGTGTTCCCCCAGCCCTGCCATCAGTCCTGGGCAGATCCCCTCTCCCAGCCCGGTGTCGCAGGCAAACGTATCCATCGTGTCCCCTCGCCCCCCCAGCAGAGCCCCACCTGTGCCTCAGTTTCCCTGTGCAGCCAAGGGGCAGAGGCTGCTCCATCCCCGTTTCCCTGGGTGCCTCCACGTGTCCATCCACCCCTCCCGAGGCACGGCGAGGACGGGGGCTCTGACCTCCGCCCGCAGCGACCGGGAAGGGCCCGTGTGAGCTTCCCCCCGGGTTATTTATAACCAGCTCCAAGTGCCGGTGTGCGGCGGCAGCTCCCGGGGATATTTTTAGCTCGCTGCAGGGAGTCACGGCGGCGAGGGCTCGGGAGCAGCAGAAGGGAGGCAGGGAGGGAGAGGTGCCGCAGCATGAAGCCCTGCCAGCATCCCTGCTCCAAAAACCCTTTCCAGGGAGGAGCCCCGCTCCAGGATGGCTGCGGGGTCACGCCTGGGCTTGGCGCCGTCGCATCCCTTGGTGGCCTGTGTCACCTTCTGCCCGTATGCTCCGAAAAACGGGAGCTGCAGGCTGGGATGGGGCACGCACCGAGAGCCGAGGGCGACTGCAGCAGAGGAGCTGTGCAGGCTGCTGCTGTCTGCTCGAGACAGGAAGACATTAGAGAGCAGCACTGTCTGCATCCCTAATCGGCCTCGCTTCGCCGCTGCCGCCCGCTGCCCCTCCCAGCGCTGCGGGAAAGCCGGGCCGGGGACCCCCGGGTGCACGGCTCTGTTCCTGCAGTGGGTGCTGTGGCCACCGCTGTCCCCATGGGTGGGTGCTCTGCAGCACCCGTGCGGCACTGCCACACACACACTTCCTTGTGCATCCCTGGCAGGGAAGGAGCACCCACCGTGAGCTCTGGGGACAGAGGTGCCATCCGGGCTGAGCAGGGAGAGACCCCTTGTGCCAGCCCCTTCCCCCAAACGTTCTGCAGTTTTATTCTCCTGGGATCCTCTTACCCCCAGTGCCAACAACACGCCCCATTTCCCACACCCCAAATCCCATCACAGCCCACAGCAGCTGCAGTGTGGGCACACAGGATCTGGGCACATGAGGATCTGAGCACACAGGACCAGCTTTAGGCATCCCAGAACCAGGGCTCAGCATCCAGGACCAGAGCTGGGCACCCAGTGTGCAGGGCAGGATTCCCAGGACCAGGGACAGACACCCTGGGGACAGGGACAGACAGACACTCACCCCTGGCAGTGCCAGCAGGGCATGGGGCCAATGTGTGAAGTGCCGCCCTCCTGTTCCAGGCAGTTTCCCAGTTTATTTTCTCCCCTATTAGATTCCAGCTGGAAGGATGGCTCCTATAAATATACATAAGGGCTCATTTACATGACGGTTTATTCGGGAGCAAATTCCACAGCTGCCTGGCAGACGCTGGGTGCAGAGGGTGAGAGTCATGCCCGAAACCAGCCCTGCCTCAGTTTCCCCATCTGCAACTCAGGCGACAGGGAATAGCTTTCCCCACATTTTTGACAATCCGTTCCTGGAAAACCCAGGGTGTTATTATCAAGGCTATTTATAGCCCAGTAAATGCGTTATTAATATGATTATTTGCAGTGTGGCAATGGGTAATTGCCCTGGGTGGGGACGACACCAGCGTGTGTGGGGTGCCACACGGGGACGGTCTCACACCCAACCTGCCTCCAGCCCAGGGGAAAACCCACCCCAAAACCCCAGGAGGGCACTGGCACGTGCCTGGCGGGTGATGGGGTCCCACACCCAGCCAGGGACTCAGGGCAGGTACGGGGGTTTGGTGGATCCGTGCTCCAGCGCTGGAGTCCGGCTCTTGTTTCGATCATGATGATTAGCTGAGTCACAGCTGGGGTGCTGCTAATTAAATGTATTTCTTAATTAACAAGATCACAGAAAAGGCCTGCCAGCCCGGCTTGGCTTTCAATCACGGCTGACAGAGGCAGCTGCGGCCACGGGGCACGGCAGCCCGAGGTGTGGCGAGCATCCCAGTGCTCAGCGCTGCCCCGTGGCCACTGCGCTGCTCTCCTGCTGCAGAAGCCCGTTCCCACATGCAGCAGGAGTGTGAGGATGAGGAGGGCTCCTACCCGGCATCACGCAGCCCCCAGCTGTCCCACTCTGGGGTGCAGTGAGTGTGTCGGGGCTCAGTGCAGAGCTGGGCCACCCTCTGCTCCTGCCCTGTGACTCAGGGCTGCTTCACGTCCCCCCCCCACCCCCCCCCGTCCCTC
>VXAC01005768.1:30801-59157 GCA_013399225.1 Rhipidura dahli | reverse complement strand
AGCCTGGCTATTAATTAATATTAATAATAACCCCTTGCAGCTGCTATTCACTGTCCTCAAAGCACAACCTGAAGTAACCCCCGATGAGGAAATCTCCACTCCCCACCGGATGGGGAAACTGAGGCACGGGAACTGGGGCAGGAACGGTGCCAGAAGCTTTCCCTGCTCACCCATAGGGCCTGGAAGATGGAGAAGCAAAACCTCAGGGACTCCCCCCAGCCCCACGGCAACGCATGGACGGGTGAGCCAGAGTGGGTGGAGAGGGTTTTCCTGGCTGAGGAAAAAAACTACTAAAATAAAATAAATAAACAAACAAATAAATAAGCCCATTCTGCCCCCCATGCTGAGCTCTGCCCCACAGCAAGGGGCTGCCGTCTCACTGGGAAGTGGGAGGCTGAGCTTCCCGAGGGGATTTCGCGTGTCCTCGCCCGCTGGCGCGGGCGGGAGTCGGAGCTGGGGTTTCTCCCGGGTTTTGGCAGTCTGGTCATGTCCTGCCGGGAGAGCAGCAGGATTGAGTCACGTTCCAGAGGCAGCAGTGACTCACGGCCACCCCAGCCTCCCGGGGAGCAGCCGGCACATTGCAGAGATTCCTGGATGGAGGCAGGAAAATAAAATTAAATAATAACAACTGCCAGCTTCCACCCCCCACCACCTCCGCCCCTTCTTCCTTCCCCCAACCTCCTGCAACAACACAGGCGCAAACAGCAAATTCCTGCGCCACCGGGAAACACCTCCCGCCTCGCCAGACGCCGGGATGCACGACCTGCTTCTCAACTGCAAGAAATACCCTTGGCCGGCAGCTGCGGGCGCCACCGAAAAGCAGGTGGAAGCTTTTCCCCCCACCAAAAAAAAAAAAAACAAACCAAACCATCCCCCAAGCATGGGGGCACCCCCATAGCGAGGTCCTGGCAGTGCATTGCAAAGATGGGGTGCAGCTGGGTGGATCCTGGGGTCCCCCTCCTGATTTGAGTTGCTCCCTGAGGGATTTGAGGGGGTGAAGAGCAGGGTGGGGTACCCCAGTCCTAAGGTTACACAATCCTGGCTGTGAGGGGGGTTTGGCGGGGGAGGGCGGGATATCACAGATATTTTACATCATTTCGTATCATCTCCCATCCTTACATCCCCCCATGCAGGGGGTGCTCCCAGCCTCAGGGGACACAGGGTTCTCACGTGCCCCTGCAGCCCTGGCAAGGCGGGGAGCGATGCCCCGGGGCAGGGCTCTGTTGTGGCTGCCTTCGAACTCGATTTCTTTATTATTTAAAGCGCTTGGCGGGAGCAGCGGAAGCCCTGGTGGGCTGCAGAGGCTGCATGGTGGGAGAGGCTGAGCTGCTGCAGCTCCGGCACCGCGGCGCTGCGGCGAGAACCGTGCTGCCCCAAATCCCACAGCGAGTGGGAGCTGCCCCATGGCCCCACAGCGAGAGGGAGCTGCCCCAAATCCCACAGCGAGTGGGAGCTGCCCCATGGCCCCACAGCGAGAGGGAGCTGCCCCAAATCCCACAGCGAGTGGGAGCTGCCCCATGGCCCCACAGCGAGGGGTGTGCTGCTGCCCCAAGAGCCCCACATGAAGAGCTGTCTTGTCCAGTGTCCCACAGTGAGGGATGTGCTGTCCCTGAGCAGGGACTCTGTGGGTCACAGCCCCTACTGGGAATACCCCTATGGAACTCAACACCTACAAGCAAGAGCCCCCACCGTGTGGGGCTGGCCCCTGTGGAGCCCAGCTCCCATACAAAAAAGCCCAGGTGTTACAGAGCAAAAACTGCCACGTCAGCAAAGCAGACCCCTAAAGAACGGTCCCTACGGAGCACAAAACCCCATCCCAGGGAGTGCAGAGGGACCTGCAGTTAGTGAGCAAGAGAATACGCCCAGTGGAACAGTCCCCATAGAGAGTGAGTGCCAGCTATGTAGGGAACCCCCCTATAGAGCCTGTCCCTACGGATCAGAGCCCAGACCCCATAGAGCAGCTCCCAGAGCAGCCCTGCAGGCTGGGGGTATGGGGTCCTATAGGCCCAGATGGTCCCAATCCCACCCCACACCTGGAGGGGCACCAGCCCAGGCCCTGCTGAGCCCCTTCCTGGGAGCATGGGGAGATTGCACCGCACAGACCCTGCAATGGGGGACCACAGCTGTATCCCTGCCAGCCCCCTCTGCTCGTTCACGCTCTGGAACCTCTCTGCACCCCCCTCCCACAGCGTGGATGGAGGTGTGGTACCCAGCTGTGGTTTGGGATGAGCACGGGACTGTGGAGCCTCTGCAAGGCAGCAGCTGCAGGGACACACGCTCCCCTCGGCCCAGGCTGGGTGCTGCCTGGGATGGATGTCCCGGCCCCAGCACAGGCAGCGTGGGTTTCACAGCGTATTTTGGTCAGTGCTTACGAGAAGAGGCGTGGGGGGGCCTGCAGGGGGGATGCCGGTAAACGGCCCACAAGCCTTCCCCATTCTCGAGAATAGGAAACTGTGACTTCTGCTCAGGGGTTTCACTTTCTGCTCTGGAGGCGAGAGGCCAAACTGCTCTGCTTGACCACTGCTGTGGCACTGCCTGAGGATTGAGACAGGATGGGCGGGGAAAATTCATCAGGGTGTTCTCTGCAGGCTGCATGCGTGAAAATCTCCTTTTGGTTTTTTTTTTTTTTTTTTTTTTTTTTTTTTGGAGGAAAGCAGAGTTGGGGAATCATGAAAACCCCTTAAAGTTCCATGTCCCACCCTCCTGCTCTCCTGTATGGGGCATGCTCAGGGCAG
This sequence comes from Rhipidura dahli, assembly GCA_013399225.1. Lineage (NCBI taxonomy): Eukaryota > Metazoa > Chordata > Aves > Passeriformes > Rhipiduridae > Rhipidura > Rhipidura dahli. Next base: position 56,422 of record VXAC01005768.1, on the reverse strand, counting down.
TGATGCTGCCTCCCCGTCTTTGAGGATGGCACGATGCCAAAGCCACGGCAGTGACCTGCCCTGGTGCCCTGCCACCGCCTCCATCCCTGGGCCACCTCTCCTCCGTGGCAGCCCCCTTCCCGAGGCACACATGGGTGCTGCAGTGGGGTAGTGCTCCCGAGAGTGCTGGGGGTCAGGAGGGAGGAGAGCAGGAGCTGATAAAAATAGCCCCAGGTGCCCTCTGCCCCGGGAGCGATTCCTCACTGGGTAAACAGGAAATCTATTCTTAGGCCATTCACGAGCCGAGGGCTGAGGGCAGCTCCCTGCTCCGGGCTTGTTTTGTTCCTTGCTGACATAGGGGTGACGCCGAGGTGGCAGGGCCACCACGCAGAATCTTCCAGCCCCGCGGGCTTCCCCTTGCTCACTCCTTCCTCCCAGCAGCAGCCTGCACTCCTCGGCTTTTCTAGGGCTGCTGGGGTTTCCCCTTCCCACGAGGTGACGTGAGAGGTGAGGGCTGTTTTGGAGTGTTTCTGGAAAGCCCTGCTTGTGCTGTTTGCATCTGGGCTCAGCCCCGTGCTCCGTGGCACCCCAAGGGGCAACTGCTTTGGCAGAACTCTCACCCTGACATCCAGCTCCTCTCCCACTTACCTGATGAGATCTCTTAAGTTGGAGGAGATAAAGCCACCACAATTTGCCCTTTCCCGGGATGAGCTGAGTAGACTGAGGAAGGACATTGCCCACAGCTTTTTCCTGTCTCCCCGAGTGGTGACAGCTGCAATTCATCTTTACTCCCCACCCTTTCCCTAAGTGTTGTCCCCATTTGCAGCATTCTGCTTCCCTTCCCTTCCCTTCCCTTCCCTTCCCTTCCCTGCCCTGTCTGCCCCGATCTCTTCGGCCTGTGGCATCCCCGGGCTCTGCCCAAGGCTGCTGTGCTGGAGCTGCTGCATGGCACAGACAGCAACCCCTGGCTGCCAGGGATCGTGGGCTCCTCCAGCTCTGTGCACGAGGCTCCTGCATCCCACTGCAGGAAGTGGCAACTTCTGCCTGGGCAACATTTTTGGGGAGCTAAAGATGCAGAGAGAAAAATGTGGGGCTGCAGCCTGAAGCACTGTGTTATGAACAGGGGTGCTCGTTATGCTGATAATGGACAGGGGGATCCCCCATGTCTCCCCAGCATTGCAGCAGCACCTGTGTGGACATGACCTTGTTCCAGAGCGTTTTCCTCCAAAAAATGTAACTGAGGGAGGTACAAGGATGGGAAGGTGCTTGTGGGCAGGAGGGAGTGCAGGGCCAGTCTGGGATGGGCAGGAATGAGGGCTGGCTCAGTAAGGCAGGTGAGGGCTGTCTGTGGTTAAGGGGTACCCACACACCATGGGACTGCAGTGTGAGGCCAGCAGTGGTGACAAGCTGGAAAAGGGACATTGTGAATCCAGCACGGGGGTCCCTGAGCTGTGAGGCTGAGCTACAAGCTGGGTCCCTGCTGGGTGCCTGACATATTTGTGACATACACGGCAATGTGGAGCCACGGGGACAACCCCACGGGGCCCTTTGGAAAATACACGCCCAAAAAAAGGCTGCAGAGAGCGCAGAGGGGGGTCGCAGGTGGGATTTATCTCAGCAGTCCCAGTTCCACAGACTCTCCCGGACTCGGGGCATCCCCGCGCCGCCTGGGGAAGGACGGGGCAGTGCTGCCCTCGCGTGGCCGCCGGCGGCACCGCACAGCGCCCGGGACCGGGGGCTGCGGGGCGCGGGCTCCCCAAAATCCCCCGCTCCCTTCACTCCCAGCGCCTCTGCCCAGCGCGGACAGCCAGGAGTGAGGGAAAGGGGAATCCAGCTTATGGTGGCAAACGTGCCCCCATCTTGTCCTTATCACGATGGAAAACCAGAACAAGGCAATGTCGGAGGACTGCCCAAAGCCAGTGGTGAGGGCAGGCAGGGGAGCTGGGACACCCCAGGGGTGGGAATGGCCTCATTCTGCTTCATTACAGGGGCCTGCACCCTCCTCCTCCTCCTCCTCTGGGTGTGTGATCCCCGCGGCAGAGCGCGCCATAGCCCTCATCCAGCGCCGTTTCAGCTCCTCCGTGTCGGCCACGAAGGTGAACACCTGCCGGGACTGCACCAGCTGGAAGAGGTGCCGGGACTCGCTCTGGGGCATGTCCCGCACCTGGTAGCCCAGCAGGGGGATGGAGGTGTGGGCTCGGACGTCCTGCCAAGAACAGAGACAGTAGTGGGAGGCAGGGGATGGGCACAGTGGGATGTCCCTCGGGGGTGGATCCGAGCCAGGCCTCACCTGGGGGGCTGCGTAGATGTAGAGCACGAGGGGATCGTCCTGCGGGATCACGAACCAGCCCCGTGTGCCCCCCTTGCCATTCTTGTCCAGCAGCTGCAGGGAACTGCAGAGCAAACTCCTGCTTGATACCTCTGCAGCTCCTTTCTGCCAAAAAAACCAACAAATCCCTCAATACTCAGAGCAGATGGTAGAAAGGGCAATGAGCTGAGGTAATTTCCTGGGGAAATCCCTGCCCACTCCAGAAAACCCCCCAAAGCAGAAGCAGGTGAGGGGCTGTCCTGGCTGTGATGGTGCTGCTGACATCCTGTGGTGAGGGGAACCCTGAATGCCTGGTCCCAAGGCTTGGAGCAGGAGGGAGAGAGATCAACAAACACATGCACCCTCTGACTGCTGTGGGAGTGACTCCCACCCCTCCTGCTGCAGGTGCAGGGCCAGGCTGGGACAACAAGAGCCAGGAGTGGTGGCTGGACAGGAGACCAGGATGGGTGGCAATGCTCAGAGGGCATGGGGAGGCCAGGCAGAGAGGGGCAGAGCTCACCTCCAGGATGCCTTTGTGCTTCCCCTCACGGTCCTCGAGCACCATGTGGCCGGTCAGGAAGATGTAACACTCCTGGCAGACGCGGTTTGGGCGGTTCCCATCGTACTGCAGCTCAGCCTTGTAGTCGGAGCAGCGAGCACACACCACCTGCAGCCACCAGACAGGGACACTGGGGCAGGGCTGGGGGACTCAGGGACAGCTCCATGAGGAGCTGAGCGGCAATGCAGCCTTGGGAAAGGGGTACAAGCTGTATGAGAGGTGCACTCCTGCTCCAGCAGCCACGTGAGCAGGCCAGGAGGGAGGGAAGGGGGCAGGGGGTGCCTCACGTATCCACAGGCTCGGCAGTGGTGCCTCCGGCGGGTGATGGCGTTGAAGGGCTCCTTGCAGCGCATGCACATGGTCACCAGATTGTCCCGCACCCACTGTGGGGCTCGGCGGCCCAGCTCCTCTGTCTGGAGGTGGGAGACCACAGTTTGGGCGGTCCCAGCCCCTCTGTCCTCACCCCTTCCTCTCCTCAGCCTCCTCCCAGATCAGTTTAGCTTGGGAAACTGAAGCACAGCAAGGTGTGCTCTCCCAGGCTGCTGGAAGCAGGTGAGGCACAGGGAGAGCAGGAGGGTTACCTTCAGTGCAGGGGTGTCTGTCTCCTGTCCATGGATTGCTGTCTTAAAGGTCTCACTCCTCTTCTCCTTCCTGCCAATGGCATCTTGGAAGGCCTAGAGGGGAAGGCAGAGCTGGAGGGGCACTGGAGACTGCCCTGACCCATGGCATCCAGCTGGGATGGGGGGGCTGTGCCCCCTCTCCCAGCACTCAATGATACCTTGATCCAGGCGTCCATCTCCTCCCCAGACCTGGGTATAAAAACGAGGTGGATGAGCTGTTGTCCCTCCTCCCTGAGGGTCTGCATGATGTCACCCTTCCCCTTACCTGGCTTGGAGCTCCAGCGTCCGCTGCTTTCCCGAGACCAGGAAGGTGTGAGGGAACTCAGTGTCTTTCAGCTCCCGCACCTAAGGGAGACCAGAGAAAGGATGTGCAGCTGAACCCACTTCCAGCACACCTGGACCTTTCTCCATGATGTGGGGCACAGGTCCCTCGGGTACAAGCCCTTCAGCCCCTCAGATCCCACAGGCACAAGATTTCACAGAATCAGAGTATCAACCCCACCCACGAGGCCACCCCTGGCTCCAGCTCCTCCCTCCTCCCCGAGGAAGTTCAGGCAGCAGCCATACCCCAGAGCAGGGGTTTTTGGAGGAGTAAGGGGCTGGGGGAAGCACAAAGACAAGGTGCCTGTCTGACCTTCATGCCCTCCACATCCATGCGGAGGTGGACCTGGAACTCTGCGCCCACCTGGATGACCTTGGGCACGCAGTACAGCAGCATGTTGTTGAACTGGGAGCGGGGAAGAGGCTGGGTTAGAGCCCAGCACTGCCTGCTCCAAGCTGGGGGCTTCCCTGGGATCCAGGGTCCTTCACTACCCAGGGCTGAGCTGGTCCTTGGGAAGAATCCCACCCAAAACGTGACTGCTTCTGTCCCAGCCCCCTCCCACCCTGCAAAAGTGAAGCATCTTCCAGGCCTGCCATGCCCAGGGATCAGCAGATTCCCAACCGTGTCCTACACAGGGTGCCCTGCACTGAGTGGGGTCAAACCCTCCCAGCTCTAAATTCACACCTCTGTGTCAAGGTGACCCAGCAATACCCTGTCCAGGCTGTGCTGCCCTCTCACCATCCCCATCTCATCTGCTCCCTCCCCTTGCCCTGGGCATCCCAGCTCCCACCAGGAACAGGTACTTCTCCGATGTGCTGTTGTTGCGGGTGGAGATTTTTTGGATTGGTCCCTCCTTGATGAGCTCATTGGAGGGATCCACAATGTCATCCTCAAGGCCCAGTCTCTGATAGACCACCCAGAGGTTCTGCAGCCGTTCCTGAGGGAGGCAGAGGGACCTAGTTTTGTGGGGTGCTGAGCAGCCACAACCTTGTCACTGTTGGGTCCCCTCTATCCCCATCTCCCAGGCCAGTTGCTGAGTACCGGGAGAGGTGGCACAGCTCTCTCAGCCGACACTGATCTTTGGGAGCAGCTCCCAGCCTTGACCAGCTGGTCACATCCCAGCTGATGTTACAGATGTGACTTCCCCAGGCTTGGAGTGGTGGGGTTGGACATTAAGAGCAGGGTCTAAGCTGCTCAGCTGAACCCACAGGGCTCCCTTCCCCTTCCTGTCCCTGCAAAGCACTTCCAGCTGGGACAGGGACTCACCATCTCAGCAATAGCTGCATTTGAGTGCTTGGCCACCATAAAAATCATCTCCAGGGCCTCTGCAATGAGAACAGACAGGCTGGAGGTGAAACACCTGCTCTGGGGCTATGGGAGGAAGCTCGTGGCTCTGTCCCTCATGGATGCACATGTGTAGCAGCTGCTGTCATTCCGTGAACACAACCCAAGTGGCCCTGAAACACTGTGTAGGAGTCTGAGTACAGCTGGACTGCACATAGAGTGGTCCTGGGGGGGACAGACAGCCTGCTCCTGTATCCCTCCATTCCAGCAGTACTGGGAACTGTGCTATCCACAGCGGTCTGAAAGCTCCCCCAGCTGTTACAGGTCTCTTTAGGGGATACTGTGGATCCTGACACACCATCCTTCCTCTCCCCAGCCCCTGAAAAGGCAGATTAATCCCTCTCCCTGCTAGAAGAGGATGAGGCTGAGAGGTTTATCCAAGGGCACAGGGCAGCTGGTGAAGGAATCCAGGTATTCTGGTGCTCACGTACAACACCGATGGTTGTTATTTCCCTACACACCCACCCTGCCCTCCCCACCGCGGAGAGCCAGAGCCCTTACTCTCGGCATCGCCCCTGTCGGGGGACTGGGGCGGGAGTTTCCGGACATAATCCTTCAGGAGGAGCTCGTAGCGCGGGATCCTCTGCACAGGCTCCAGCATGTGGTGCTGCAGAGTCAGGTTAGCACAGACCTTCCTCTTCTGGGCAGGGACACCAGGCACGGAGAGAGGAACAGTGACCAAGGCAGCTCCCACCCTCTGCTGTTTCCCCGTTCCCAGGAGATTCTGGGCGCTCTGCTGTGATTTCCCCACCCTGCCCTTACCTGGATGTCAGCAATGAGCTCCTGGAAGGGGGGTGATTTCTCTGACCAGGCAGTGATGAGCTCCACGGCTTTGTCAAAGTTCTTCACGTACTCCCCATACATCTTGAGGAAGGGTGCGAGCTTCTGGATCACATCCCCAATGCGGGGGTTGCGGTTCCTGCAGGAGGGAACCGCAGACCGGCCGCTTCCTCAGTCCGTGGGGTGCACAGACAGCGAGGGATGGAAGTGAAGGATCACGGTGGAGGACTGAGGTTTTCCCTGCTGCAATCTGCTACCTCCCCACACCATTTCCTGCTCTCCAGAACAGCAACGTCCCCACCTCGCAGCCAGCCTGGGCTGTTCATACCCGGGCACACCCTCAAACCACCTGAGATGTCACCCAGCTTTCCATACTCTGATCTGAGTGTTTTAAGGAAGTGTTTTCCAGCACAAGACATTTGGAGCAAAACAGGCTGAGCTCTGGTCCTGGTGGGAGCCTGAACTCAGTGCTGCTCCCCCATTCTGGCCAAGCCACCCAGGTGTCCTGCCCTCCCCTCCCACAGCTCACCAATCCTCCATGCGCTTCTGCAGCTCTGGCAGGAAGAATTCAGCATGGAACTGGTAGATGGAGGAGATGTTGGAAAAGATCATTTTCACCACCTCCTCTGGGACCGTCTTCCCAGTTTTGGCTTCTTTCATCAGCTCTTTGTAGAAGACCTGGAAGAAAGAAGGGTGAATAAAAAAGGCCACAGACATACTTGAGGATCCCATTCCCTCTCTGAGACTGGCACATCACCCAGTGAAAGGCCTGACTGCACAGGAGGGGAATCCCAGGCCCCAAGAAGAGAGGGGAATGGAAGGCTTTGCTGGGACAAGGGTGCTTCCCAGAGGTGTGTAGTGTAGGAAAGGCAAAGGCCAGACCAAATCTCTGGCTGTAAAGACCAGTAGCCCACGTGTCTCTCATTTTAACAGCTTCACTGTCTCCAAAATCCCCTTGTGCTGTTCTCTCCACTCCCCAGCTCACCTGGTCCAGGAGGTGGAGGCGGTTGACATAAGTCTGCTCTGTCTCCAGCAGCTCCAGTGCTATTTTCTTTTCCTCTGGTTCCTGCATGGGGAGCAGGTCTCAGTCTTGTGGGCAGATATAAGACCCCAAGCCAGCCCTGCCTGAGTGTGGGCACCCAGCAGCCTCTGGAGCTCACCTGGCTGCCAGGCTCCAGGCCTGGGCCCTGTGGCCTCCTCCAGTCGTCCTCACGGATTTTGTAACGCAGAGAACGGAGGCATTTGAAGCTGAGTCCGCGCCGACCTTGCTGATGCTTCTCCTCCTCATTCTCTTCTCCAGCCAGGGAGCGGCTCCGGCTGGCAGGGAACACTGGAAGCTGTTGGGGCTGGCTGGCTGCAGCACTGGGCAGAGGCTGCTTGTCCCTCCGGGCAGATTTGCTGTCCCTGCTACAGAGGAATGTGATCAGCTCAGCCATTCCCCCAGCACAGCCCCCAGGCCCAGCTAAAAGCCACCAAAAGGGACAGAAGCAGCAGCTCCACAGTGCTGACACTGCTCTGCTCTGCTACAGCCCTGCACTGCAAACATTTCAGCACCCTCCATGGGGCCAGGATCCAGCCTCTCTTCTCCCAGGGCCTCCTGCTGCTGAGGCCAGTCCCTGTCCTGCTCTAGAAAAGCAGGATCCTGCTGTTTATCCCACTCACAGCTCTGGCTTTCTGCCTGCTGCCACCACAGAGAAAAGCAGGGAGAAGCCAAATAGCCAAGAGTTTGAGCCAAGAGCAGGCCATGTGTAGGTGGTTTTGCAGACAGGTTGTTTTTTGGTGGTGCTCTCTCTTCCCTTTTCTGGCAAAGACAAAGAAAGCAGGTCCAGAGCATGAGGGAGAAACCAGGCTGTGAAAGTTACAGCAAGTGACTTGTCTGTCATGCAAGAGCTGGTCCCTGCAGGAAACTGCTCTGGGCAGAAACTGGAAAGACATCCACTCACTGTTGGCCTGGGGATAGGAGTGGGATGGATAGGATGGGAAAGACATGAAGAAATTGGACATCAAACTGCAAAGCTGAGGATAGGAGGTGACTTGAGGGGTGGAGACTCATCTGGAGAGGATGTCAGGTAACATCCTATGCTCAGGATGTCTGTGAGCTCAGGAGTGCATCCCCAGCCATGCACAAATCCCCTCCTGTCCAGGGGGGCTGGCAGAACCCCTCAGAGACAAAGAGGCTTTTTCCATCTCTCCCGATGCCTTCCAGACCTGTGTCAGCCTAAAGCCACTCCTGAGTCCTGATGGGAACTTCTCACTTTCTATTTACGCTGACTTAGGCCAAACTATTGTCAGTTCCAAAATGCTCTGCTCTTTCCCAGGTTCCCTAGCTTCCTCTGAAAGTCCCAAGCTACTTTTATTTCCTCTAAATCAAACTTGCTCTCCACTGCAAACAACACACTGCAGCAGTGACACGGGGGCAGATAAAACACTGCACTGGTCCCTGTGGGATGATGGGGACAACCACAAAGCCTGGGGAAAAGCACATGGCAGAGATGCAGGAGTTCCTGGAGTGAAAGAAAATCTCAAGCCTGAGCATGAACTGGAGCAAAATTCACCTGCCCCAGCCTCTCTAAGGCTCAGTGAGAGCGTCTCACGGGTATGAGGATGAGCAGGATTCCATATCTTGATTCAACAGATGGAGAAACTGAGGCACAGCCCTGACAATAATTCACCTGAAGCCTCAGAATTACTTTTACACCAGAGCCCAGCCACACTCCCTTGCTCAGACCCCAGTACACGCTGTCTGAGGGTCCCAGCTCACATTCCAAGGGAAGGAGCTGTTTTACAAAAGGAATTCTCTCTCTCCCTTAACATAATACTTTATGTTTCCTTTCCTAGGGGCCACATCTCTGCAAACAACTGCATAGTCTGAGGATTGGATCCTCTCAGACACCCAGGCAGTTAATTCCCAGTGGAAACCCTTGCCTACGTATTTGCAAACCACAATTCCTTTCCCAGCAGCAGCAGCAGCAGGATGCACCAGCCAGGCTGAGTGTGAAGATGCTGGGTGTGGGGGGAATGGGCTGCCACAGCCTAACCCTGAGCCAGGCAGGACCATTCACACCCCACTGAGGTTTTCAGATTTCTCATGACCTGCAGCAGAAGGAAGACACTGAGGCAGACCCGAGCAGTGAAGAATTGCAAATCACCTTGTCAGCTTCTCCACAGGCTCCAAACCACCTCCACAGTGGGTTTCTTCCTTCCCAAACCCACTCCACGTGGAGCCCTAACACACCCTCAGCACCCAGAGCCCTCCCTCCTTACCAGTGCTCTTCAAACGCAGCCACCAGCTTCACCACACTCTGCTGATTATCTGCTTTTCCCTCCATGGCATGGGCTGGGAGCAGGTCCTGGGAGTCCAGGAGCTGCAGGAGCTGGTGCTGGGGGCTCCTCTGCTCCCCTCTCTGCTCCGAGGTGTCTCTGGCACCCAGGCTGCAATTTGGGAATGAGGATTTGCACGAGGCAAAGCCCACCCGCTGCCCTTTCTGTGGTAGCAGAGCTTGTCTCTGTTGGCTTCAAAAGGAAAGAGGAAGCACAGCAGTTTGTGAGTAGGAGAAACGCTGAGAAAACACTGGGAATTGTTTCAGTTTGGGAGGGATCAAAGTGGTGGCACAGCCAAGGCCAGAGGAGCAGCAGGGGTGGTGCAGGGCAGGAGGGGTGACCTGGTCCGTGTCCTGGCCATGCAGCCCAGCTGGGGTGGGCTGTGCCCCACCAGGGTGGCAGTCGGGACACTCCTGATGGCCGGAGGGGTCAGGAACGGGCTGGCAGGAGCCTGGTGCCCAAACAGGGCTGATGGGCCTGTCTCAAACACCAACAGCTGCATGGCTGCGGGGCCAGCCAAGGACTGCTGGTAATGACAGACAAGGACTGTTGGTAATAACCATGAGAAAGAACAAGATGTGGCTGGAGAAGGGGCAACACTTTTCCAGAAAGGTCTGTGAGACTGCACTGTGCATGAGAACCAAATGGCGTAGAAAGTGAGAAACCCATCCCAGGACCCTGGACATCAGCTGGACCAATGCCAGAACCAGGACTGGAGGTCTTCTTTCTTTTTTTCTCTTTTCTTTTCCTTGTATTTTCTTTCTTGTTATTATCTTCTCCTTTATCTTTTCCTTTCTTCTCTCTTCTTTTTCTCCTTCCTTCCTTTTTTCCATCTTTCTTTTCCTTTCCATCTTTCCTTCCTTCTCTCTCCCTCTTTTAACTCAGGTCCTCTTCCCTCTGTCCCCTTCCCCACNGCCTGTTCGTGCTGCTGGGCGCGGGGCTCGCCGCCGCCAGCCACCCCCGGCTCTAGGTCAAGCTGCTTGTGCAGGTCCGCTCTGGGAGGGGGGAACGGGGCGGGGTGGGGGGAAGAGCAGGGAGACGGTGGGGTGGGAATCTCGTGTGTAACGGCGATCCCGGGATAACGGGAGAACTTCTGGATAATGCCCCCATGGAGGCCTCCGTGCGCTGGGGGTCACTGTTTATACAGCCCCCCCCACCTTTTTAACGGGGCCTTGTGTGTGATGTGTGCACCTATAGGTTGGGGGGACCCCTGTGTAATGGGGACCCTCGTGTGTGACGGGATGGGGTCGCAGTGGGTAATGGGGGATCGGGACCCCGGTGTAACAGGAGGCGGGGATTCCTGCACAGTGTCCCTGTGGAGACCCCCATGTGTTAGACTTTATATAGACAGTATATACAGCCCCCCTATTACAGTGGGACCCCCTACGCAATGGGGGCACCTATAGAGTGGGGGACCCCCATATGTAGTGGGGTGGAGTCCCTGTGTGTGAGGGGGGACACCAGTGTAACAAGTGGAAGTGGATTCCTTTTTAGTGCCCCCATGGAGGCCTCCATGCACTGGGGCCACTGTGTGTACAGCCCTCCCATTATAATGGGACCCCTCCCCAAGCACTGGTAGAACATCTGGCTAATGGAGACCCCCATATGTGATAGAATGGAGTCCCCTATACACTGGCAGTCCCTATATAAAATTGGTGTCCCAATAATAGAAGGATGAGGATGCATTCTACAGTGAGGACACCCTATATAGGGAATAGGGAACACCATATAATGGAGGGGTGAGGCCCCCTGTACAGTGGGGGCTGCTTTTTAGTGGGGTTGAGACCTCTCCTGTGACAGGGAATGGGGACACCCTGTAATCTGGGAACCCCAAAAAATTACCCCACTGCAATGGGGCTTCCCACATAAGGAGGGATGGGAAACCCCTCTATAACAGGAATCCCAAGAACCTCTCAGTAACAGGGACCTCCTAAAGTAGAAGGGTGGAGGACCCCCTGTAACCTGGGGACCCCATAAAAGGGGGAAAGGAGTGCCTGTGTGAGAGTGATGGGATCAAGGCTGTTCATCCCAGGGACTTTGGGAACCAGGACAGAGACCTGCTGATGAGGTTTCTCTCTCAGGTTGGGCATGAGCCACTACCTCCAACTATTGGAAGAAATGTGCTGGGAAGGAAGGTCCTGTACCTGCCCGGCTTCTTCACCTACGGTGAGTGACTGTCCCTCCCTGCCAGCATGAAGTCCAGCCCTCAGGGAATCAGGGCTGGGAGCTGCCAGGCAGCCTGAGCCGACCTGCAGCAGCACTCCCACATCCCATTGGGATCACCCTGAGGCTGCAGTGAGGCATAAACCACCCCAACTCCTTGCAAGGCTGTCAGATTTATGTACCTGTTGCTGGGGACAGGGCCGTGGTGGCCACAGTGTTGGTCCTGCACCCTGTTCCCCTGGCACATTGCTCTGGGTTTGCACCGTGGTGGAGGGGTTTGGGGGGGTTTAGGTGATGGAGGTTTGTTGCAGGAGGGTTTTGTGTGTTTTGGAGATTGCAAAGTACTTTCCTTCTGCTCCAAAACAGCCCTGCAATAACCTGCCTCCTGCCCTGCTCATTTGTGTTGTAGATGAAGCCCTAAAGAGAGAAAAATACCAAGGAAAGGGCAGGTAATATGTTTAGAAGGGAAAAAAGTTGCCTTTTCCTCTTACTGTGGGTGGAGCAGCATGGGAGAGGTGGGTGAATACTTTGTGACCTGCTGTCACAGCAGGTTTGTGTGGGGAAGGGGAATGCACAGTCCTGAAAGCCAAGATGGGCCAATCCCACAATCAGCCATGGGGCAGAAGCAGGAGCAGTATGACAGCACTGGAAGTCCATCCTGGGACACCCAGGGCTGGAAATGCTCCAGTGCTGCCCTTTGGAAGATGCAATTTCCAAACAGATGGGCAGCGTTGGGTGATGAAGGGGTGCAGAGCCCACCTGGCCTCACTTGGGCAGCACAGAACAGGGGCCAGTAGCAGTCAGGACCCACCAGCACATAGTGGGTTCTATCCCACCTTGTTATATGTGGGAGAAATGGGTTGTCTTGGCTTTTTTTGCGACTGGGGACCTGAGGAAGTTTGCCTGGGAGAAGGTGGTGGGGCAGGAACTGAACATGGGTTTGTGAGACCCATATTAACCCTAAGTCTGACCTTCCTGGGGTGGAAGAAGGAGGTGACAGCACAGAGCTCATGGGATGGTCCCTGGTGACACCTCACAGGGATGATCCCCCCTGACCTGATTCAGTCCAAACTGCCTTGGAGCCCTTTCAGGTGAGCAAAACCATCAACAGACAAAAAGTAGCCCAGAATACTGGAGCTGTCCTTCCAGATTGGACAGATGACAGAGAGTAAGAATTCTTGGCATCCAGTATGAAGTTTATTTAGGACTGTTCCAATAAATCACTTACTGTGGGACTGTGCCGTGCCGAGCCGAGCCTCGTGTGGTTTCGGCTGAACCCCGGAGCTGCCTGGGGTGCTCTCCATGCATTGTCCCCTTCCCGACTGACAGCAGCCTGGTGTTGTCCCACCCAGCCAGACACATCGTGGAAGTGGATGGGAAAAGAGGCCTCTTCCGTGGCCTGACTCCTCGCCTCATCTCAAGCACTTTATCAACCATCACCAGGGGGAGTGTGAAGAAGGTAAAAGTCAGATTCTCTCTCCATTAATCACCTGCAGGGTCACTGCTACTGCAGCAAGTGACTGCAGCCAGCCAGGGCTGCAGAGGAGGACTGATCCACCCATCCCTCTCTATCTCCTAAGGGAATAGTCCTCCAGTGCCCTTATCCCCAAAGCAGTTTTTTATTTATATACCATTTTTATTTTATTTGTCATCCCCTTGCCTTGTATCCTTTGTCAGCAGTTTTGTGACTCCTCTATTCCTTTATTTTGTTTTCCATCCTTTCTTTTCCTATGTTCCTTCTTGCCTGTTTATCTTGTCCTTGCATCTAGGGTATGGCTTTCTGTGGTTTCCCCCTGTCCTCAGACATTGTTGCTCAGCATCGCCAGCAGTTCTGACCACGTTTCTTCCCTCTCCACTCAGGCTTTTCCACTGGAAGACATGGAGCACGTGTCTAACAAGGATGATGTGAAAACTTCTCTTAGGAAGGTGGTCAAAGAGGTGAGAAGTGGCTGTTGCCCATTAATGAGTGATGGGGGAGGTCCCTGGGGATGTGGGTGAGATGGCTTGGAGAGAAACTGCAGTAAGAAGTTTGTGGTGTTCAGCAGCCATTCTGTGTCCATCCATGAAATAACTCACAGGAACAGAAGTTTACCACAAGAACAGATTTCAAAAGAGGGACCCGAAATGGCTTTCCCCACACTAAGGGAATGGGGCTGGGCCGGGCAGGAGGAGCAGCACAGCTTTTCACACAGGTGTTTTCTCCTCCCTTGCCAGACATCCCACGAGATGATGATGCAGTGCGTGTCCCGGGTTGTCTCGCACCCGCTGCACGGTGAGTCCTGTCCCCTGGCTGGCAGATCCCTCCAGACTGAGCATCGCCCCAAAACCCTGCTTAGTCAGGGGGTGATGCTCACCACACTTCTCTATCATATGAGGCTGATGCTGGGGTGATGCCGAGCAATGAGCTTCTCTCTTCCTTCTCATCCAGGACCTTTTCCTAGAGATCCCATTGGGGTTAGGGCCAGTAGCAGCCTTCCAGTGCCTAAAGGGGCTCCAAGAGAGCTGGAGAGGGACTTAGGACAAGAGCATGGAGAGACAGGACAAGGGGGGGAATGGCTTCCTACTGCCAGAGGACAGGGTTAGACAGGATACTGGGAAGGAATTGTTCCCTGTGAGGTTGGGGGGGCCCTGGCACAGGGTGCCCAGAGAAGCTGTGGCTGCCCCTGGATCCCTGGAAGTGCCCAAGGCCAGGTTGGACAGGGCTGGAGCAGCCTGGGACAGTGGAAGGTGTCCCTGCCCATGGCAGGGGGTTTGGAAAAAGATGACCCATCAGGTTCCTTCAAACCCAAACCTCTCTGTGATCCTCTGAAATCCTTCCCACCACTTACAGGCTCGGGAAAGACTCCAGTTTCTAATGAGTCTTGCAGTACTGAGGACCACTGAGAGATGCTGTGAGTTGAGGGAGAGCAGGAGGGTCACGTTTCATTTTCTTTCACATCCATTACAACCCAAACTGGATTTGTTTCTCTAGCAGCCCTGTGTTTCTTTCCTCCCAGTGATCTCCATGCGCTGCATGGTCCAGTTCGTAGGCCGGGAAGTCAAATACAGGTGAGTGGCTGCAGCTGGGGGTCAGGGGTGCCAGGTGCTCCCCTGCCATGGGAAATGGGGTTATCCAGGAGGTTTGAGAGACTGAAAAGTGAATCTGAGCTGTGGTTAGAGGGTGGGTGACTGGGGGTTGAAGGGATGTGGGAAGGCTGGGCTCTCTCCCTGACATGCTTCTGTTCCACCTTGTGCCCGTGGGGGTTTGGGGCTGTATCACCCCTTGCTGATCACACAGCGAGTCTCCTGCCTTTTTCCTTTGGCTGTTAATGGAAAGGGAAGGCAGCAGGGAGGCAGAGTGGATAACACAAAGCTTTGCTGCAGCCCTGCTTAGTCTGTAAAATTTTTCCAAGCCTTTTGCAGTACCAGCTGCCTCTCTGCAGGGCAGAACTGCCTGTGCAGTGGCATGGAGGCACGCTAGACAGGATTGCAGCCAGCCCACAACAGCCAGCTCGAGTTCCCAAAGGCAGGACAGGGTTCTTGGGCTTTAGAATCAGCCAAATGAAACCATATCCCACAGCCTCTGTACAGCCTCTGTACCCACTCACAAAGCCTCACAGAGCTCTTGCACCTTCAGCATTAAACAGTTGTGTGCAGGTTGGGTGTTCTCCCGGGTGTTACTGCAGACTGGCAGAGTGCAGACACGACCTTCCTTCCCTCAGACCTTCCTTGTCTGAGGAGAATAAGCAGAACAAGCTGCCTTCTGCTGGAATGATGGCTGGGGAAACACTGCCATGGCTGGGGGCTGCGGGATGTGTGTGAACTTGCACAGGACAGAGGTGGAACAGCCCTGCACACTCACAGCACTTTTCCTTTCTTGGCAGCGGTGTGTTCAGTGCCATTGGCAGGATATTTAAGGAAGAAGGGATCCTGGGATTCTTTGTGTACGTGAGTTGTTATTTAAATACTTTCTCCCATAGCCCGAAGGCACCGAAGCTCGGCTGCTCTGCCAGCCCCAGCTGGAGTCACACTGAGCTGAAACCCTGTCTGACCAAGGGACTCCCACATCACTCCCGTGATTAAATCTGTGCCTTTGACAGCGCTCCAGTTTGACCATTAAGTTTTCCCTAGATCTTATCTTCAATCAAACCTTCAGAGCCCAGAGGAAGCTGTATTTTTTCTTATATTTCTTTTTCCCTTGGTGCTTCTTTGTGTTTCAATGACGGGCCATTTAAAGCATTTGTTTGTGCAACAGGCACCGAGATCAAGTGCCACAATAAGATCCCTTGCTGACATGAAAGCAAGGGCCTGGATAAGCAGCATATTCCTCTGCAGAGCACCATGGGTGCTTGTAATGAGCAGGTTTACCTGTGTGGTTGGAGTGTGGACCAGGAGGAGCTGAAAGGTGTTTCCAGCTGCTTACAGAGCATGGCAAATTGGTGCATCACTGAAATGGAAGTTTAGTGGACACCTTTTTTGCTTGAACCCTTAATTAATGCTTCCTGCCTTTCTCACATCTACGTAAAAGCAGAACCACCTGCCGTCCCTGCTCGTGGTGGGGAGATAACTCACTTTATTATGTCAATAATAGTAAAGGCAGCTCTGGAATTTCAGGAGGGCCTTTCAGGATGCCTTTGGCTCTGCAGTCACAAAATATGGGCCTCCAGATGAAACCTGAGTGCATCAGGAAGAGGGAGGCAATCACGGGGTCATTCCCTGTCCTTCCCCAAGGGAAAATGGCCAGGGGTCTGCAGAGACCCCACCTATTGTGTGTCACTGCTTCTTCCTTTGGCAGCCCACCGCTTCTCAGCTGAGCTGTGCAGCTCCAAATCTGCTCCATGAAATACAGGATCCCTTGGGGTGGTCCCTGTGAGTGGGGCATGGCTGGAGCAGGCTGCTCACAACCCTCCACCTGCATGGGAAGTGATCTGGAAGAAGCTGCCACATTCCCTTCCATCCACATAAAATAAACCCTGCTGGTAGCCTAATGAAACTTAATAGTTACAGGCAAGGCTTTAACACAGCCCAAATTGTCTCAGGAGGGCTCTGAAGTTCTACATGCTCTATAACCCTGGTAGGAAATCCCACTGCTGTGAGGGGAGCACAAACTGCATCTGAAGAACCAAACTGCTGCTTTTCTCCTCTCAGCTCTCCTGGTGCAATCCCAGCACATCCACTCCCCTAAAATCATGGCAGTGCACTTGTGTCCCATGGCCTTATAGCCCCCCCAGCGCTAACAGTGGCACACACTCTCTGGGTGTGTGCCTGGCTAGAAACAAAGACTTCTCAAGGATGGATTTATCTCCCTTCCCCTCTTATGTGGAGCAGGCTTCTGCCAGCCCAGAAAGGTGTTCCCTGAGCTCCAAAACTGCTGGGCACGGTCAGCTCAAGGGTGGCTTGTCCCAGGTCCCTTGCACTGGGATTTCTTCTGTTGGGTCACATCACTGTACATCATTCAGGCTTCCTCCTCTGCCTTCTGCTGTTTCAGCTTTTCATCATCTTCCAAAAACATTCCCAGTTCAGATCTTGGACATCTCAGCAAGTGTGAGAATTGTAGCACTCACTTTACTATGTCAATAGTAGTAAAGGCAGCTCTGGAATTCCAGGAGGGGTTTTCAGGCCTGATGCCTTTGGCTTGTTGCGTTTTTTTAGTCCCTTTCTGCAGCTCTCAGACCCCTGATTTCCAGTTATCCAGCTCAGGGCCAGTAGCTGTTGTTATTTTGGAGGGGAGAGAGGGATGGATCCTTACTGGAAGTGGAATAAACAATCTGACTTCTATCAACAGTTGGGTGAGGTTTTCCTTATGGGGCTGCCCTGGCTCAGCCCTTTGCTTCTGGACTTTATTAAGCCCCTGTTGTATCTGCAGCAGCTCAGGAGCTTCAGAATTGACTTTGAGTTAGAGAAAGGATGTTTTTTACAAAGGCTGAAAGCCAAACACAAAGCAGAACATCTCTTTGGGGCCAAAGAGCTTTGATTTCTTTGTCCTGTCTGCTGCTCTCATGTATCGCATCTTTGAAGCCAGTGGATCTTCTGTTGAAGATTTCTGCTGTGCCTGGCCCCTGAGACCTCAGCTGCAGCCCCAGGGCTGCTGGGACCTTAACAATACACAGGTTATTCCCAAAAACAGTCCCAGTTGCTGCTCTGCTGCTGCAGCAACCACAGCAGGAAACAAACTGGTCCCTTCTCTGAGGAGGCAGCGTTGTGTTTGGGAAGAAACAAATGACTCAGATTAATGTGCTTGGAGGTGGCTCTTCCCAGCTCAGCAAACACTCGTGTGGCTCTTGACAGGCTCCTTTTCAGAACTGACCACATCTGCTGCTGAAACACAGGTTTTACACCCACCTGGACCCTTTTGCAGTGGAACAACCCCTGCAAAAGCAGGAGACCCTGCACTGGTGCAAGAGATGCTGCAGAAGCACCAACAAATTGGAGCTCTGGAACATTTTGTTAAAGTTTTAGTGCCATTATCTGCAAAAGCTGGGGGTGCTGGTGCTGCTTGGAGCTCCAGTGTGTCAGTGGGAGGCATTAAGCAAAGAACTCTGCTCCTGGGGGCAGCAGGGACTGGGAAAAATCAGAGAGACGTGAGTATTGCCCCCAGTTACTCCCACTTCTCAGTAGAGCAGGTTGTGCAGGAACAACCCCTGTCATTTTGATTTCTAAAAGAAGGGAGATTCCACCAAGGGGTGAACTTCTCCTTCTGCATCCAAAAGAGCATCTGCAGAAATGGAAACCACTTAATCTGTGTCTTGCTTGGTTTTCTCAGCAGGAGCTGGGCCAGGGAGGGATTTGGGATAGAACAAGGGGACCTGAGTCATGCCCAGAAAACAGATCCCAAGAACTTCCCAGCCAGAGAAGCACATGTAGTACCAAGTTTAAAGGCTGGGAGAGCTCTTCCCTGAAATCTCCTTTTCAGCTCCTCCCAAAATAAAAATTTCATTTTGTGGGAGTGGAGTTCCTCTGTGCTGGTGGAGGGAAGGAGGGCTGGGCACCTTGGGAGGTGGCACCGGGACCCTCCTGCACCTCACACCCCTCCTTTTGCCCTTGCAGTGGGTTAGTCCCTCACATCCTGGGGGATGTCATCTTCCTCTGGTGCTGCAACCTCCTGGCTCACTTCATCAACACCTACGCGGTGGACGACAACGTGAGTGCAAGTGCCCGAGGGAGGGTTTGGGCTCTCGACCATGCAGCTGCAGTGGGAAGGAGCTACTGGGGTGCAGGGGCTGATTTAATACAGACCCTGGGTTTTGGGGGCATCCTTGTGAGAGTGCTGGAGGTGCTGTGTCTGCTCAGGGCTGTGCTTTACCTGCACTTTGGGGGACCACATTTGACAGCAAATTCTTTGCCAGACTCAGCTGGGATGCAGCACTGCTCTCCGTTGCTTTCTGTCTTGTCCCCTGCCCCGAGCCCTTTGCCTCAGGCTCAGGCAGTGTCACATAATGACTGTGCCAGCCTGGTGCCATCCCCCTGCTCCACAACGCCTTTGGTTTCTCTCTGCAGTTCAGCCAGGCGTCGGTGATCCGGAGCTACACCAAGTTCGTGATGGGGGTACGTAGGCGGCTGCCGTGTCCTTTCCCCTCCTCCTGCCACCTCTGGGCTCGGAGCTCGTGCTCTGGGGGTACAGGCTGCTCTGTACTTCACATCCTTTACCCAAGGATAACTCTGCTAACCTGCAAAAGCTGGAAACAGCGTTTTTGACACGGGGAGCATTAGAGAGGGTGCTGGTTTTCTGTGCTTTCAGATCGCTGTGAGCATGCTGACGTACCCATTCCTCCTCGTGGGAGATCTCATGGCAGTGAACAACTGTGGGTATGTCCTTCACACTGAGATCTAAAGCTTTCCCTTCCTTTCTTGCAGTCCCTCGTTGTCTGAATGGGCTGCTAACGACCGTAAAGCTTTCCTACAGCCCTGTAAACTCTGTGGCACCTCACAGAGCTGGCTCGTTTCCTGTCCCAGGTTGCTTATAATTTTAGATCAGAGGGCACAGACACGAGCAGCAGAAAAGCTCAGTTGGTGAGAAATAGGGAGAGTTGTGGTGGTGTGGTCCGATCTGAGCTCGGCTGGAGGCAGAGGGATCAAAAGGACCGTGCTGGCTCCAGGGAGCAGCAGGAGGGAAGCAAAGCTCTCACTGAAGCGATGGGAGCAGACAGGAGCAGGACCAAGCTTGCCTTCCCAATCCCACTGCTGCAAGTCTTCTGCATTTGTGCTCATGGGAATGGGGTGGGATCCAAGTCTGGTGCAGTGTTTTCTCAGTATCTGCTGGCTTTTGAAGGTGTAGATACAGTCCTGGACTCTCAACGTCTCCAGGTAACGCTTCTCGTTTGTGCACTCCAGGGGTAATTAAATTACAGATCTGCTGCATTGTAAATAACGAGCTGTCACTTGGCTGCTGGCCCGGTGTGGACACGGCCTCCCCCCCCCCACCATGTCCTTACTGACACTTCCTGCTGCTCTTGTGTTACCTGTGTGGGTAAGGTGACACATCCACCTCAGCTGTTCCCCGTTGCTGTACAGGTTGCGCGCCGGCCTCCCTCCCTACGCGCCCGCCTTTGCATCCTGGATCCACTGCTGGAGGTATCTCAGTGCTCAGGTGAGGGAGCAGGGCACACACTGGGCTTTGGGCTCCCTCTGATCCTTCCCCAAGTCTCCAGCATTCCCCAAACGTGCCTGTGCTACACCCAGCCTGCTTCTGTCCCTCCAGTTATGGCACTGGTAGCAGCATGGCAGTGCTGCTCTGCCCATTGCACACCCCGAGCTCGCAGCCTGCGAGCTTTCAGCCCGTGCATTGCACACAGCAGAGTCTGTGCCCCCCTCCATCTGTCACCTCTGGGGAAAATGCCCAACTCCAGCACCCACAGGGCTGGATCCCCACTTTCTCCTGCGGAGCAGCCCAGGGTGCCCAGGTCTTGCAGCCCTACCATGGGCACAGAGTCGGGCCCTGCTAAGGCAGCTGTAGTTCCCTGGCCAGGTCTCAGGCTGCCCTGACCCCCTGCTCTCCTCCTCAGGGGCAGCTGTTCCGTGGCTCCAGCCTGCTGTTCCGCAGGGCACCCATCCCAGCCGCCTCCTTCCCCATCGACTGACTCCTCGGCAGGGAGAGCTCATCAACTTGGACTCCTCAAGAAACCCCAAGCTTGTTTCGATATCTGTATATTTCTATTTTCTGATCCAAAGTCCATGGTGCCAGAACTGACACCTCCTCTCCAGAAAGGCCAGCAACAGACTTCTGGACATCTGGCTTCAGGTTCCAGCTGGACCAAAGCTCAATCCTCATGGCTGTCTCGACTGGGATGTGTAGCAGAGAGAGCAGAAAGGCATTGTCCCTTTGGTCCAGGCTGTAAGCTCTGGGGTTGCTGGGGCAGTCCAGGAATCCAGAAAATGCCCAGGTACTAAAGGAGCCAGCCCTGAGCTGCAGGGACAAAAGACTGCTTTGTTCTGCCTGAGCTGAGAAGCAGCAGGAGATCCAAGGTCACCTCACTGGGAAGGTTATACCAGGTGACAGCCTCCTGCCTCATCCTTCTGGAGAGAGCACCTCTGCCTGGCAGGTAGCTCATCCTGGGGAAGATCAACCTGGCATTCATATTTAAGATTTGAGGGTACCTGAACACCTGGGAGCACGCCACCTCCTATGGGCATGAAAAGGAAATTACAGGATCAAAACAGGGAAGGGAAACAAGAGTCCCACTACAAAGAGCAGCAGAGTCCCAAAGAGACAGGTCCAGCCCAGCTCAGGGCAGCATTGGGATGTGGACACGGAGAGCCCTTGGGAAGGGACGTGCGCTGCCAGCAGCACTGCTTTGGGCAGGATTTCAGTCATGGAATGGGCTGTAGTCAGGATGCACCCAGCAGAGCTGTGGGCTGGGCAGGCAGCCTGCACACTCAGGGGAGGTGGGAGCTGGGTTGGACTGGCCTGGCTGCACTGAGGGGCATCTCCCTGCTGGGCTCCTGTTCCCATTGCTGACGGAAACGGAGCCGCCGCGATCGGAGAGCTGCACACAAAGGGCTCTCTTGCAGCAGGGGCAGCCATCCAGGGCTGTCTGCAGTGAAGGGATAAACCTTGAGCTGGCCGAAGGCTGGAGAGGCATCAGGGTCGAGGGCTCCTGGTGCTCAGTGGAGCATGGCTGGCTCTGTGTGTGTAGCAGAGCTCACCAGTGGCAGCAGGTTTGATTGATGCTGAGCTGCCCAGACGAGAGTTTCTTTGCACCAGTCTGTGCTGTGGTGGCAGCCAGGCAGATTTCCCTCATTTCAGTTCCCCATGAAGCAGTCTTTTGCACAGAGGTGATGCTGCACTCCCTGGGAAGAGGTTTAGGGTTCCATGAGCAGGTTCCCATGTGCTGCAGCAGCAGCAGCTGGGATCCCATCTCATCCCAGTCCTCTGGGGACCTGCCATCACAGGGAGTTTTTTCTCCAGCAGGCAGGGTCAATGCACACCCCCAGCCAGGGCTTGCAGGACACTGGTGGTACGTGCTGGGACTGGCAGCCCCCACCCAGCTCCCTTCGGTGTTGTGAAATTGGTCCTGTCTGTCCTCCCTCCCTCCCAGTTTGTGTTACAGTTAAATAATGCATGGACCTGTTCCCTAACACCAGAGATGATTTCAAAGAGGATTTAATTATGCTCCAAAATACAGCTATAAAACAACTATTGGGTCTTTCCTTTTTATTTTATTTTTATTTTTCTTGCATAATGTGCTCCCTCACTCAAGGAAGGTTTCAGTTTAAGACAGGCACTTCCTTTGGTTTTTTCCCCAAAGCATGGGCTAAATCAGCTGTTTAAAACTCAGTTTCTCCCTGATTTTCCTCACCTCCAAGGAAGGTGGGCATATTTAGGCTGAGCAAACTGCAGTGGGTGCACCTGGAGTGAGGGTGGAGGCAGCAGAGAGCCTGGCTGCTTCAAACAAGATGTGTGGAATTAGGTTTTTGGAGTTAAAATTGATCCTGAGGTCCTCTGGAAGGGGTGATGGAGACCCTTTGCTGCTGTCAGACCATCAGGTGGGCTCAGCCATTCCATTTTCCCCGACAGCTCCATCCTTCCCCACGGGCCTTTTATCACCTTGTTTTATGACCTGCTCCAACACAGGGCATTGCATCTCCCAGGACACACAGCACCTGCTCAGGAGCATGGACCTTTACCCTCCAAATTAAAGCCACCTTCTGCTGGTCACATGCCTGCCAAACCTCTTGCAGCCTCTGCACTGTCTGACTGCAGCCACTGCACAGAAAGGTGCTATTTCCTGTCCTTTGAGGAATTTACCTAAGGAATTTACCTAAAGGATTTACCTAAAGCTGCACCAGTGCATGCATCCTGCCAGTTATTTCTGCCCAGTTCATCAGCACCCACAAACTTGGCTGAAAACTCAAGAGTTGACTATTGTTGTTGCTCAATTTAAATGAAAACCAGGTCTCAAAGCTTTCAGTGCACTGCCTTACTTTGGAGCAGGGGCTACCATTCTTAGGATGATTATTTCCTCACCTCCTATTTCTATCCTTGTTTCTTCTTGTCCCATGCTTCATTTGAGCAGCCCCACCACAAGGATAATATCTACACCAGGAGCAGGCAAGGAGAAAACCCAAACCCTGGCTGCGCATCCCTCTCCCTTAAATTGCTGCCCATTAGTCAGTGCCTGGCCCTGCAGCTGGTGCTAAGGGTATCCCAGCTGAAGGGGATGGGGCTCCATTCCCACAGGAGAGGGGATCCAGGGTGGAACATGGTCGGGAGAACAAATGAAGGGCTGGAGGAGGAGGCTTGGGTCTGGCGCCCAGGATGGAGACGGGGATTTCTCCCACTGGCGCTCCCCTGTCTGCCCAGGAAACAAAGTCTGGTTTAAATATTGACTCTCTTGCACAAAGCCAGGCTGGGTGGGGATCGCTGCCGTTCCGTGCCCGCGCCATTTATCAGCCTCCAGTGGAAAACTGAGATTGCTGGGACTTTGGCCTCATCTGCTCCCAGCTGCCTGGGGGAGAAGGGAGGCAGCGACAGCAGCCAGGAGAGGGAATCTTAGGTCAAGGCTGGTCTGTCTCTCCGCCGGGCTTAGATGCTCGAGTCTGGCAGGATCTGGGAAGCAGCGAGATGAGCCTTTGTGCCCAGGGAAGTGCAGCTGAGCTCAGAGCAACTGTCTCATCCTCCCCTTTCCCCTGCAAAGTCAGCCTGCTGACGACCCTTGAGTCCAGTCCAAAGCCCCTCCTGGCTGTGCTGCTCTCCCACCATGGAACCGAGAGGGAAACATCCCAGAGAGCTCTCCCGATGCCAGGATGGTGCCTGGTGTCTCCCTGGTGTCTGGTCAGTGGGAAGGCCAGGGGCTGCCAGCCCCCCCGCAGCCACGGAGGGCCCCATCTTGCAGCCACGCATGAGGAAGTGCCCTGTGGCACAGCTGCCCTCGATAACGTTGTTTGCTCTGTTCTCCCGCAGCGCCGAGCTCCACGTAGGCAAATAATTCCTTAAAAAAAAAAAAAAAATGTAAAAAATAATAACCCTCACAGAGGAGATCCTGCTGCCGAAGTGGTGGGACTGGCTGGTGCCAGGAAATGCTCAGGGTGGGGACTTGCACTGGACCCGGGCACCAGCAGCACAGTGGCCCTGGACCTGTCCCTGTCTTCACACGTCCCTGTCCCCTGGGATGGCCTTCACCCGAAATGGGGGACTATGGAGGAGCTGGGTCATCATGGATTCCCCCCTGGACAAGGAAAATCCTATCTGGAAACAAGAAGAGGCCAAAAAAAGCATGGTGGCAAAGCTCGGCGCAGTGGCCTGACCTGCCACACTGACAGTGACAGCTCCGTCCATCACTCACAGCCGGTAAGAGGATGGGAAGAGCGTGGGGAAGCTGCTTTCCATGCTCCTGCTTGCCTGCTGCAGGGCTTTCTTTTTAGGGTAAACTCCCTCAAATCCCCCTAAACTGAGCTGCCCTGTTCCCTCCCGGGCAGTGCTCTCAGGGGGAGCTGGTGCATCCTGAAGGGATGTGGGTCTTTCAGGGAAGAGGTGGCAGCACAAGGTCAGCCGAGACTCCTTTCACTGCGGCCACCGTGACCCCTGCACACCTCCCTCGGCACTTACACCGCGCTGGGCCCCCCAATCCAGGGGAGAAACAGGAGGGGGGAAAGTCTCCCCAGCTTTAAACTCGGCTCCTCTCCCCCTGCTGTGACCCCAGGGCCGGCCCGGCGTGGCGAGGGTCGGCATCGCTGCGGCGCTGGCTCGAGGCGCCGGCCCTTGCTGCAAACATGTGAATGCTCTCATCCCTCGGAATGGAGTTTCTCCCTGAAAAGCCGCCTGCGCTCTGCGGCCGGGCGGCTCTTGTCAGGCTGCCAGAGGAGGCCGGAGCAGCGTCACATGCAGCAAAGTTTTACAAGGCGAGCAGCGTCTGGGGAGAGGGACGGGAGAGGGACCGACCGCCGCACGCACACACTCGGACGCGCACGCGGAGAAACCTCCAGGCTCCCTCCAGCTCTCATCCCAACGTTGATTTTTTTTTCTTTCCTCCTTTTTTTTTTTTTTTTTTTTTTTTTTGGAAGAACAAAGACTTTGGGGTGGGTTGGCGCTGTTGTTTTTCCGGGGTTGGTGGACGGAGGGAGGCTGGAGGTGGAGGGGGGGAGCTGGTGGCTTGAATGCGAGAAAGTCCCGAATTTCCCTGGCCGAGTTGCTGAGATCGTCTGTGCGAAACTTAGAGGAGGAAAGACGGGGGAGGAAGGGGGGGGAAATAATTAAAAAATAAAATATGATGACGTCACTCGGAGCAGGGGTGCCTTCCCTGCTGCCTGTCAGATGCGCCTGAAAAGAACAGGGCAATAAAACAACAGCCGCCTCTGTCTCCCTCGTTAAACACGGCACTAATTGGATGTTAATTTTTCCTTGCTCTTCTCGCTGCTCGATTGTGAGGGCTCTGCCTGGCTCTCCCTCTCCCGCTTCCTTTCTTTCCTGTTGCAGTGCTCTTGGCAGCTCTGAGGGACTCCGGACTGTGCGCTCCCCTCCCGCTCGTGGACTGGAATAATTCAGGAGCTGGGAGAATTAAAAAAGACGAGGCGCGGGGGCGAACGGTTCAGAAACGGGGCGGGCGTGATGGATTTTGAGAGCTACGCTAATCTCTCCGTTTCCCGTGCATTGTCCTGCCGACTTGGAGCTATTCTCTTCCCATTTGATTTCTCTTCCCCTCCTTTCCCTTCGTGTTGGGTTTGGACTGCCGGGCAAAGATATATGTTTCAAAAAAAAAAAAAAAAAAAAAAAAAGGGGGATAAAAAAAAGGAAAAAAGGGAGGGAAAAA
>VXAC01005768.1:0-30300 GCA_013399225.1 Rhipidura dahli | reverse complement strand
GGGAGGGAGGGGGAGGCGGAGGTGGGGGGAGAGAGCGAGAGCCGGGGAGTAAAGTCCTACCTGGGATCGGTGCCAACTTCCTGCAAAGGGTTACAGACCCGCGGCTTTGAGAGCCCACCAGAGGCGAGTGCGCTCTTGTCACGGTTCCAAGGCGAGATGAAGGCAGCGGGAACAGGTACAGCAGATGCCGAGTGGCCTCGTTTGCCCGCCGAGCGGGGCTTCGGCTCGATTTAAACCTCGCCGACGAGGAGGCTTCGGTGCTCCCGCCGGCGGGGGCCTCGCCATCCCCGCACGAGGCCAGCGGGGCTGTCGGGTGCCAAGGGTGGGGTGCGTGGCTCGGTGGCGGGGGGGGTGTGTGTGCATGGCACGGGGGGGCCTCCGCCGCTCGCTCGCCTTCTCGCCGTTTGGATTAACATGCGGAAGATGCGCCTGTCACTTTGCTTACTGTCAGCGCCGGCTCGGGGATGGGTGACGGCTTTGTTCGGCGCAGCCGGGGGAGCTGTGCCAACTCGGACTTGGCAGGCGAAGCCGGGTGGGCAGGGAGAGGGGGACGAGGGAGCGGGAACGGCTGCTGGGGCGGCTGCGGAGGGACGTGGCCGCAGGCCCGCGTCTGAGCACGGCGGCTTTCTGTTGGCGTGCGCCTCCCTCTCCCTCCCTCTCTCCCGCTCTCGCCTGCGCCCAGGCTGGTGCAGACAAAATGAAAACGTGTTTTGTTTTGGTTTTTTGGCATCTCCCCAGCAGCGCTACCAACCCCAGCTGCCCCCCCTCCGCTCCCTTCCCCAACCCGCTGCGACTCCCTTTTACAATCGGCATGACCCAGGTGCTCGGGCAGCAACAAAATAAGGCCAAAAATACCCCCCTGGCACCCAAACCACCCCCAATCTGCCACCCTCGGCAGCAACTGCTCCCAACCGTCCTCCATGGCGGGTGGTTTGTTTTTTGTGTGTGTATATATATTTTTTGTCCTCTTTTTTTTTTTCCCCCTCACCGGGTCCCTCTCGTGTTGGGTGTGTGTGTTCCTATTCAAGGACCCACCACCTCCTGTCGTGCTAAAACCAGGAAGGAGGGAGCCAAGGGCTCATTTCTGCCTGGACGCTGGGGCGGCGGGCGAGGGAGACAACGATGGAGGACAAGAGGAGGGAGGAGAGGGTTGGGAAGGCGGGAAAAGGAGCATGGGGAGGGTGGAAAAAATAATCCACCTCCCCAGGCCTTTTGTTTAACCTGCGTCGATGCAAAGAGAGGTCTTGGGGGTTTTTTCCTCCCCCTTTTTTTTTTTTTTTTTGCCCTGTGCTTGAGCCTCATGGGGCATTTTCGAGCCTGATGGGGCAACTTTCCGGAGCGGGCGGTGTTGGAGGTTGATTTTTTGGGAGGCGGCGGGCTCGTCCCACAGGCGCGCAGCTCCGAGTGCAGGAATTCCTGCCAGCTCGCCTTTGTGCCAGCCTCCGTTGGCCTTGGGTGTCTCGTTCAGATGGAGCCTGGCATCCAGGCACCGCCCATTTCTTGGCGTTGAGCTGCGAGGAGAAGGAAAGGGGAGAGAGCGAGCGAGAGAAGGGAAAAAAAAAAGCTGTCTCACTCAAACTGGCCTTTCTCGGAAAAGGATCCTTCCCCGATGATTGTCCGGATAAGCGGAGCTAAATCCAGCCACTACTCAACAACAAAACCACTCTCTTCCACGGTGCGTCTCTCTTGCTGCCTTGGTACGAAATCGAACCTCACTCTTAATTTTGGTTGGTTTTTCTTTTTTTTTTTCCTCTTTTTTTTCTTTTTTTTTTTTTGTTCGTGCGGTTGGGGTTTTTTTGCCTTTGATTTGAAATAACGTTTTGTTCCTCCAGTTGCTCCGTTGCTTTGTTGTTGCTGTAACCTGCCTTCTCCCCGAAATCCCTTCCCGCCGAGTCCTCCGGCCCTTGGTGCTAAAACACCCGACTTTTATCGGTCTCCTAGAGAGGGATGTGTAGGGATAGGCAGGTCCCTATGTGCAGCGTTTGGAGCAGAACTGGAGGGTGATTTCTCTTCCTGCCCTCGCCCCACCACCCGGAACGTCCCCAGGAGCCACCCGGGGCTGGGTGTTGTCGCCCGGGTGCCTCTTTAGTTCCCCACCGAGCACCACCGACGGGGGGAAATGTGTCGAATCATGTCGGATTTGCAATTCAACATGGCAGCCGGAGCAAACGTGGTGGGAGACGCTGGGCACGGGCACTCCCGGCCGCGCCAGCGCAGGGTGGGGGCACGGCAAGAGCGGATGGACGGACAGGGAGGGCGAGAGAACAGCAGCGAGGACACCGGGGCGAGGTCAGAGCAGGAGGATAGTTTTATTTCATTTGAAGGGGGTGAGTTCCACCAGGAGCGGTCCGGGAAGGAGGGAACTCAAGCCGCCTGGTTTTGTCAGCATTAACTGTTTAGAAGCTGGCTGGTTCCCCACGCTGGCACGGCGTGCCCAGGCGGGCGCGGGGCTGGGAGATGCCCGGCAGCAGGGCGGGACGGGGCGCTCCGGAGGCGGCTTTTCCTGGAGCCACAGCAGCCTTGGGGCCGGGCCAGGCACTGCTGGAGAAGCCCTGGGAAGGCTCGGGACATTCCCTGGTGCTGCTGGAGAAGCCCTGGGAAGGCTCGGGACATTCCCGGGTGCTGCTGGAGAAGCCCTGGGAAGGCTCGGGACATTCCCGGGTGCTGCTGGAGAAGCTCTGGGAAGGCTCGGGACATTCCCGGGTGCTGCTGGAGGAGCCCTGGGAAGGCTCGGGACATTCCCGGGCCGTGTGGCTCTTCCAGCCTCGTGCAGGTTCGCGCCTCGCACCGGGGCGAGGTTTGGCACGGCCGAAGCTCCGCAGGGTGGCCCGGCCCTACCCGAGCCCAGGAGTTGTCCCGGCGCGGGGGAATCTGCCCTCTTTCTGTCAAACTTAATTTAGGCCTGGTTGGGACACAACAAAAGCAGCTTGTTTGCAGGGCAGGGTCCTCCTTCCCGGCTGCCGCGCACTCCGCAGGCGCTCGGAGCCATGAAAGGCACCCCTCCTCCTTCACCAAATTTTTCCTCCTCTTCCCCCCTGCCCAACCTCCCCGCTCCTCCTCCTTTCTCTGAAAAAAAACCTTTTTCATTGAGCGAGGCATGGCCCTACAGTAAAACCTTCGAACTGGCCACAAAGCACCCACATGCTCCGGCTGTATCAGCCGTGCTCCGGGGACATTCCCAAAATTGCCTTACCCACCAGGATGGCGACAGCCTCCCAGAGATGTTGGGCTCTGCATTTCACACCTTCCTGACCCCGCAGGGAGCTGTGTGGCCTCATGCACCCTGGTTTGGTGGCTGGGATGCTGGGGTCCAGTCCTGGACCTTGCTTGTTGAGCTGTTTCCCCACCGCCCCACAGTTGGTTTAGCAGCTGAAATTCCCATATTGTGGAGCTGAGGGCAGGCAGGCATTTGTGGGGTCTGACCCCCAGAATGTGCCAGGATGGTCTCTTCAACAGAGTGTGTGGACACAGCAGGTCACATCCAGACCCTTAATTCCAGTGAAAAGGCTGCACAAGTGTTTTACTCATCATTCCAGTTTTTCCCTTGCAGATTATTTGTACAAAGAGGGGCTGGGGTGAAACCAGACCTTTCCCAATTTGCTCCCAATCCCTGTTGCTTTCCTGTGAAAATCTGGTGGAGAACAAATATAAAAAAAAACTCCCAAAAACCCAGTGAAATTCCTGTAAGCAGCCTGAGAGGAAAAAAGTCTGAACTCAAGCAAGGCTCTTCTGACGTGTCCTAAGCAAAACATCTGGCACCCCTGGAAGGGCCGTCCAGCCAAGGGACACAGCTGTTTTATTCCACACAGCTCACAGCAAAACAGGGCTCGTGCTTCCAGAACATGGCTCAGCAGAAAGGGTGAATTCTTGAAAGGGGGAGTTGGATCTTTCTGCTGTTTATTGCCTCTGAATCCCCAGTTTGCTCTCAGGCTGCTCTGGTGTGAGCTCTGCTCCATCTCCTGGCAGGAGACCAGGAGCTTTGCTCCAAGGCTGGAGCCTCGTTCAGCTGCTGTAACCCCCAGCAGGCAGCAGAGCCACTCTGGATTTGCACAGACATTCCTCACAGCAGGATCAGGCCCCCAGGTTTGTCGAGGGTGGCTCTGGGAAATTTCCTTTCCTTAAAAGGACCAAGTTTGGCCAAGGCAGAGTTTGAATTGTGATTTCCTTTTTTCTTTTTCCTCTTTTTTTTTTTTTTAATCCCCTAGAACTCAGAGCAAAATTTACATTGGTGGGAACTGCCTGATTTACAGCTGCAGAAAATGCTGAGCTCTGTGTCTCCACAGGCCAGACCCAAGGGGAAAAGCTTCCCCCATGCTGGCCCATCCACGTAAGCAGCTTCACCACTCCAGGAGCCACTTCTGGTGGGGAAAGAAGGGGTAAAAGGCAATGAGACTAATTTGACCTCTGTGGGCTCCACCCTCAGCCTTTCCACTAATTGTTCCAAGGGATTTGGGGGTACAAGTTTCATGAGATCCTTGTGGAAGCCCATCCAAGGGAGAGCTGATGCTGGCAGCCCCATGCACCATGGGGAACATGGTGTCCAAACACATCCAGATCTGATTCACCCTTTGTACCACCCCACAGCTGGGCCTCAGAAGGATCTATACCATTTATTTTTCTCCCTGCAGTGTTTTTCTCTCTCTAGCTTTTTTTCTGTGGTACTGGTTTTTATGTTGGAGTTGCTCATAGCTACTGCTTAACTTTGGTGATAATTGGCTGCTGTGAAAGGTGAGGTCTGGGAGGGCAAAGCCAGGAGGTGACCGGTTTGTTATTGCAGGGCTGCTCATGGGCACTGAGCTGTGCTGTCTGGCTCTGCTGCTGGAAAGCCCCTGAGACACGCAGGGTTGGCATGCTAAGGTCGCTCTCCAGATAATCCTGGGCCACAGGAAATGTGAGAGAAGCAGCCCAGCAAAGGACACAACCACCACACTGTGTGAGGCGAGGTCTGTGGAGTCAGAAAGGTGGGGGTTGTGTTGTTGAGCTGATGGCAACCAAACATGACCCTGTTCTGGGAGGTCTGTGGGTGGTGGCTTCACGTGAACCTCTCCTTGCTCATTCCCCCACCAGTGCTTTTCACTTCTGTGGTTGCTGCCAGCACATCACCATCCTGCTGGTCTTGGGAGGCCCAGCCCAGGGGAGGTGGCTGGGCATCCCAGGCTCATGCAGGACTGGGCAGGAGGTTTCTCCTCATCTGCAAGACCATGACAAACATTCCTCCTCTTCCTCTTCCCCGCAGCTTGAGGGCTCTGCAGGGCAGCCACAGCCACCTTCATCTCAATCTTCAGGTCAGGTTTGGACTCACAGGATGGTCCATGCTGAAGTTTTAGTGCCAGGCGTGGAGACCTGAAGCGGCTTTGCAAGGCCTGGGAGGTTCTGGTAGTAACACCAAGAATTCAGGGAGTGGTTCTTCCATCGTTCAGTCTTGGTTTGCTCAGCACTGGGCATCGGCTCTGATGAGGGGAACGGAGTGCAGGGGCAGCACTCCTGGTATGTGGAGCCAGGGTTAATGTGGATGGGGAGCAGGCACAGGATGGGAGCAGGCAGCAGGATAGGAGCAGGCTAATTTGCTTGCATCGAGTTTGACAACAGAAAGCTCAGGCTGGCAGTGGAGGCACCCTGGGCATGCAAGAAGAGAAGGTTTCAAAAGCCCAACTCGAAGCAGCAACTTGGGTTATGAAGTTTCCTGAGCAGGAAACTCCTCACATAGAAACTCCACCAAAAGTCAGGGCAGGTGCTGATGCCAACATGATCAACAGCTTCAGTTGCTGCCCATCTGCTCCCAGAGCTCCTGTTTGTGGGAGGACTTGGAGCTGAGCAGGGAGGATGCCTGGGATCATCCCTCCAGCTGCTGTGCTTTGGGAGCTCATCACTGCCTCTGAAGAGAGCTGGGATGAATGCAGAGGGACATGGATTAAAGTGCCTAGAAGGGCTTTGCTCCTTTCTCCAAGGTGGCACTGCACAAAATCCAAGCAGGTGATGCAACCCAACCACTCGGCATGTTTCAGTCTCCCAGATATAAGAATACAGATGAGGTTTCCAACATCACCTCCCAGTTCAGTCTGGCCAGTCATCCTACAGCCTGCTGGGGAATTGCTTCTGCTGTTTTCAATCCACAAAACCTCCTTCTCTCCCTGCCCCAAACAGCCACGTGCTGTGAGCACACACCAAACTCCACCCCAGGAGCAGCTGCATCTCAGCAGGGATGTGGAGACACACAGTGAGTGATGTGTCAAACCCCAACAATCTTTGTTGTTCACCTCGCTCTTGCTAATGCTGAAATCTTCCTGGCTCTTCAGAGAGGCAGCAGCAAAAGAAGAGCCTGGCAACAAACTCACGGAGTAGGGAAAGTTGAGCTGATGGGGCCTGGCTGTGCTGGAGCCGGCAGCCGGGATCTGCCCCTGACCTGCGGCTGGATCCAGCCGTGCCTGAGCACGGTGGGAGCTCCCATCTGGATCTGAGCTTTGCAGCCCGGGCCCTCCCCTGCCCAGGGGATTAGCGGAGATGCGGGCAGGGCGGGGGAAGGGGGGCTAATGAACAGAGACAGGATAACGAAGCAGGTAAGGGCTTCCTGTACTTTAGGGCTCAGGAGGAAATCCTGCAGTCGGTGAATCTGGATACGATTAGTGTCCATTTCTCCCTGTGTAATCAACCCATCTGTTCATCCTCGCGCATCAGCCGAGCACGGCCCATTGCAGGCAGATGCCTCCCGGGCACTGTTTCCATCGCTGTCTGCTCCGGGCACGCTGAGAACAAGGCTCGCTCTGAGCCTGGCAGCGCCCGCCCCGCTCCCCGCCGGGCTCGGCAGTCCCGGGGCAGCTGCGGCCAACGCGATCCCAGCAAACAGCGGGACCCAGCCCAGGAAAAGCCTCTGCTCTGGGGGGCGGGCGGCTTCTCCAAAGGGCTTGGAGCAGTTCAAAGGGAGCGCTGTGACACACAGATAAGCTCGGCTTTCCAGACTCTGCCTGCTCACCCCAGCTCAGCTTTACCACGAGCAGGTAAAGGTGGATTATGTTTGGCTGCCGGGCTTCAAAGCCTTGCTCATCCCATGGGATCCCGAGCACAGGACACAAGGTCCCTCCTAGTCGGGGAAGGGGCTGGGATCTCAGTCCTGCTCCGTAGGAGCACTGAAAAAGTTGAGAGGTGCTGGTGCAGGATCCTGAGGGTTCATTTTTGCTTCTTTTCCTTGGCAGTTTTGTCCAACCGTGCAAAAAACGTGACAGTCCTGCAGTGGGTTACAGATGTCAGGCAATGCCCCGGCCTGGGCTGAAATGAAATCAAAAGAGGAGCTGGTGTGTGGATCAGTGGTTTTTGTTTTTTTTTTTTTTTTTTTTTTTAGTGCAGTGGCTCAAGTGTGCGTGGTCCTTTAGGGGCTTCTGAAAGGTCGAACTTGGTGACAGAGTTGGGACAAAACTACAATTCCCCATCCTGGTGTTCCATACACCCAAATGGTGCCAACCTCCACTTAAACAGCTCTTCCTGGTGGTCACTGGAGTGTCCTGGGGGATCCATCACACCGAGTGCTGTCCACATAAAGGTGAAGGTGGTCCCTACCCTGAGGGGTTTACGTGCCCAGCCCGGTCCTCCCCCGTGTTCAGTGTTCAGGGATCCAGGATCCAGGCACCTGAGCTTCTGCCATGTGCTGAGTGCCAAAGTTTCACTACAGCCAGCAACAATGTCAGGAATGCAGCACAGGTTAAACATTTCATTTACTCTCAAGGGCTACTTTTTGCTTCATTTCTAAATGCAACCTGTCCTCAGTCCCTGTTTATGGCTCTAGGCTGCTCTTTGGGTCCTAAATCTTCTGATTTTTGTTTGGTTTGGATTGCACTGATTTACCATAAGGAATAAATGAAAAGCAAAAGAAAACAGCAGTACTTGTTTTCATAGGCCCTGCATTGCTCTGTGCTCTGCTGCTACTGAAATATTCAGCTCCCTGGACAGAGGTTTTTTGGGTGGTGGCTGTGTGCAAACAAAGCTGGGGAAGATAAACAAGCAGAAAAAAATTGGGTTTAGGAAATGACAGTTGAGGATGGTCAATCAGCTGATGGGTCAAAGTCAACACAAGACCATCAATTAGCAAAGCCATTTTGATATCGTTTCTCCAAAGCATTTTTGCGTCCACAAAGAGGGCCGAGAGCTGGATCCGTGGTCAAACTTGGCTGCAGTTAGGGATCTGTACAGTTTCTGTGTTGCAAAGGGGGAGTTTTAGAAAGGATGCTGCCTGTAGAAAATATGTCCACAGTTCCAGAAGGGCTCAGCCAAAAGGGTGATGAAAATCTGTCTGTTGGTGTCATCGTCAGAACTGCTGGAGGTGGGAACATTTGCTAATCTTGCTTATTTTAGGGGCCCTGCTTGCAGAAGCAGTTCAGTTCTGAAAATGCAGCTCTGAAAACTCAGCTTTTAAGAGCTTCATACAATACATGCCTCAAACCAGACTAAAGAGGGATGAATTTTTCAGGCTGTAGGTTCTTGCCTGCCTAATTATGATTTTCAGCTTCTTACAATTCGGTGTTTGCATTGTATAAATGTGACACAGAAGAAATAGCTGTGGCATTGCCTGGCATTTTCTGTTCCAGCTGGGGAGGAAGCAGCTAAACCTGCACGGTTTCAGAGCTTGCAGAGCTGGTGTGCAAGGAGAATTTAGTTCCACGTTTGGAAATCAAACTCAGTTCCCTGGGTAATCTAAAGTGTCTCAATTTCCCTTCCTTCAGCCCCCCCAGGCCTGGGGACAGTGTCAGTCTCAAGGGGTAACTTTGGCACCCTGATGCAGTGCAGGGCCGAGCAGAATTGCTGTATTCCTACCAAACATGACTTCAAGGCAAACAACCTTCATCAGCCTCCAGTGGTTACATCCCTACTGGAACCTTTCAGTAGGTTAAAATCTCCACTATGGGCTTTGACTTCCCTGTTCAGTTGCCTCAATAGACACATGAGGTGCCTGAAGCTGCACAAAATGGCTTTTGGATGAGCTCAGGACTGGCCAAAGTCTCAGCTGCTTTGGCTTGCAGGATTTGTGGCAGCTGCAGCTCCAAATCTAGCCTGGGATGGGTCCCAGTGATATGGAAAGCAAAGCCATCTCTCACTTCAGCAGGCAGAGAGTTCTCTGCCACCATCCAGCTTCTGGAAGAGAGAGGAAAAGCTGCCCTGAGTGTGAGCAGAGCTCCAGAGCAGGGTGGGGTGTGGATCACAAACAGACTGCTGGGCACGTCCTGAAAAGATCAGCAGTGCTGTCAAAAACCCTGGCTTGGGGTTCTTCTGTGTTTGGTTGGTCTGGGGCCCCGGAGCTGTGTCTGTGATATGGCAGCTCCATCTTCATCTGTGCTGGGAGAATCGGGCAGGAAAGAGCTTGGATGGGCTCCGGCCTTTGTGCTGTGCCAACAGTATGAATAATGTATAGGAGTTCAATTCTTCTCTCCCTGGCCCAGGGCAAGGTGTCCCAGCTGATAAGAACTGGGAGCCCAGCCTTGTTAAAGCCAGTATTAGACTTAGACCTTCATGAGATCCACTGCCTCAAGCAATTCCATTGTTCAAAGCACATTCGGTTAATTAGTGCATTAACTAATAACCTTCTCAGCATCCCAGGTAGGGAATATCTGTCTCCCAAAGGAGGAAACAGAGGCAAAGTGACTCGCTAAGACTGGATGCAGGAGCTTAGCAATGCAGCTGTTAAGTCTGTTTTTTCCCCATCCCAAATGATTTTGTTGCTGCTGCTGCTGCCTTATGCACATAAATTCCCTGAGACAGAAATGGAGGAGTCCCAAAAACTCCCGAGAGAGTGCTCAGGCCCGGTGAGGGAAGGTACCACTGGACAAACCTGAGAAGAACTGAATCCATCCCAATACTCAGAGGAGGAAATTTGCTTCACCCACATGCACCAACTAATGAATAAACCCAAAACCACTGCTCCTCATTTTCAAGGAAAGTTTTTCTCGCCACCTTGGCTTTTCACTCACATTTTCATCTGCTCTGAATTTCATGAGCAAAGGGCCAGTGTGGGGAGGAGAGGGCACACGAGGAATGGCAGTGGGGCTGTGTTTGTACAGGCTTGCTGGGGTGTGATCAGAGCAGAAGGATAAGACCTGAAGAGATTCAGACAAACAGCCAGAGGGGAAACGTTGATGCTGAGGAAGTCCTTCGACTCCAACATATGATGATGAGCAGCTGATTTCCACAGCTTTGCTACGTGGTTGGAAAAAACCCTGAGCTGAAGCACAAGGGTAGAGTTCTTTGACTTGCAAGACCCATGACAGCAGCACAGACCCTTTCTCACGAGCTCTGACCCCAAACAGAAAGGGGAGGCTTGTTCTCTGCACCCAGCTCTGACCTGAAGGCGTTCCTTGCTCTACCTGCTCTCAAATGACAATTGTGAGCAGCAAGGATGCGTGTGCAGAGGAATGAGAACCAGCTCCTGCATGCAGGGATACCTCCCTGAGGAGGAAAGTCTCACGGGGTTTAATCCTGGGGCCACGTGCCTGACCAGTCTGCTGGCTCCCAACCAGCCCAGGCAGCCACAGCCCTCGTCAGCCCTGGAATGTCAGGGGAGTGCCTGGGATGAGGGACCTGCTGAGGTCACAGAAGCAGAGGGCACAAAGCCAGTGGCCTGTCCTGTGGAAGGGACTCCTTCCATGACCACGGCTTCATCTGCCATGGGTTTACTGAGCCCACAGCAGCCCAGATTGGAGGCTACAAAAATATCCCCGTTCAGCAAATCCTCCCTTGTCCTTTGTGAAGCTCCAGCATTTTAATCATGTTCACACCTCCCTCTCCTGACACAAACCATCTCAGCTCCCTCTCAGGTCCACAGAACCTGTGCATTCCTGGTCTCATTCCCATGCTTACACGTCAGACACCCTCCCCTCCATAAGCTTCCCAAACATCCCCCTTTGCTTATTCTCTCTATTCCCGTCTTTCCCCCAGGCACCCCCATTTCTCTTTTCTGCAATTTTGGGTGTGCTATTGATAGATTCAGCAATCCCAGCCCTGTGCGTGTCCCCAGTTCCATATTTCTCCATCTCAGGACCACCAGGAAGGTGCTGCTGAGGCAGGGGCCCCGTTATTGGGAAAGACAAAACACCCCATCTTGTAAATGTGTCTTGTCCCTGTTCATTTTCACTCAGAATAAGGGTCAAAATTGAGTCCCTCAGGTTGTCAGGGAGTTTCTAGAAGAGAGTATTGGTGCCAGAGCAGCTGAAACTGGGTTTCATTCTTAGCTTCAGCCTGACATGCTGTGTGTGGCCATTCTTGATCTGTTCCTACATCCAGAGCCCTTTGGTCGTCATTCTCCAACCCGTCTCGCTGGTTTTCCTGGGAGAGTATTGCACAAGAAATTCACTATTCTCTCCATGAAAGGCATTTTCAAGCAAGCCTTGTCTTCCCAAAGCCTAGTAAAATAAACCAGACCTGGATCTCTCAAATACCTTCAAAATTCCCAGACTTTGGGGTTAATACAAAGTGCACAAACCTACCTGTGGGGTCCCATGGCTCCACATCAAACCCATACCAGAAATCAGGATACCCTGAGCAGGCTCTCAGTGGAGTTTGTTATGATTGATGCTTATTTTCAGGGACATTTTAATAAGCCTAATCAATCACAGCAAATTACTAATAAATCCTTCACCATTTTTACCTGAAGACCTTAGATTGCTTTGCCAGAAATTGGTGAGGATCAGATAGGAAGGAATAGGGGTTATTAAAAAAAGATTTAACTTTTTTCACAGGATAATTCAAGGTGTTGCCATTGTGCTTCTGCTCTGAATTATTCTGCAGAGAAATTACCTTCCCCACTGACTCGAGAAGGCTGAGCAGGTCCAGCTGCCTGTGCTTAAATTTATCCCACGTGAATATGGCACAAAGTGCCTCGTCCTATTGACAGCCTTCCGTACAGGATTTTCCTACAGGTCCTGTAACAGCTTCAAAGCTGTGCTGGCTTTTGGCATTTCCAGTTCCCTGTATCCTTAAGGGATAGGGCTTGGAATGGGGAGATATTACCAGTCCTAAATACTGGGAATACTCCTGATTTTCATGGCTTGTCCCACCTACAGAAGTAGAAAGCCCAAGGGTGTTTGATGTGTGTCCTCCTAAGGGTCTTCCCATGCCAGGTACTCCCAAGCAGGTTCGTGAGGTATTTGCCTTGCTCTAAAATCCTCTCATTGGTTTTGGTCAGGATTTGGAGGAACATAACCAATGTCTGTGGTGGAGGGTGGGATTCATCTGTGTGTCTGGTTGGATGCTAACTGAGACTTCAGCCCTGTGCTTTTGGGAGAAGGGGGTCCGGTGAGAGGCGTCTCCGGTTCCTGCAGCCGTGGGTGCCTTGCCCGGATGGGCAGCTGCGGTGCTGCTCCATGGAAGGGCAGGAAGGTGAAAGTCACAGAGCTTGTGAGGCTTTTTGTGGGCACAAGGTCCTGCTGGAGAGAGCCGCTGTTCCTGAGGCAGGCTCACCCTGGCGGGAGCGAGCAGGGAAAGCTCGGAGCGCTGTTCCCGCGGGTGCCGTTGGGATCCGGGCTGTGGAGGCCACGCTGTCCCCAAGGCCGGGTTCCTCTCCCCCTCCCCGCGGGTGTTATTTACACCGTTTCCTGCCCAGGGAAGTTCAGGAGTTTGACGTTACTGGGTTGGTTTCCGCTCTCCTGCCCGGCTCCCTTTGGGAGCTCTCGCAGAGCCCCGGCAGCAGCCGGGATGGAGGTGCCAGCCTGGCCCAGGGGGGGAAGAGTAACCCAAGTCAGGCCCCACAACTCAGGCTCGACCGCCTTGGGAGCGCTGGAAAACCAACCCTGTGTCCATCCCTCCAGCTCAGTCCTGCCGTGGGACTGGACAGGCCGGCAGGAGGAAGGAGGACGCGGCCGGGCACGGCTGCAGAGCTTTTGGGCTCCTGCCGAATTGACGCCCTCCCCTCTCCCCCCTCGTCCTTCCCGCCTGGCCTGCGTCTCCCCTCCCTTCCCTTCTCCCTCCCATCCCGCAGCAAACAAAATGGCTGCTCCATGGCCATTTTGTTTCCCGTCGGGAAGGGGGAAGCCGGGCGCTGGCACTTGGTTCTTTTCTGGAGGCTGCGGCCATGTCCGAGCCCAACTCTCCCGTCTCTACGTGGCACTGGCTGTAGCAAGAGAGAGAAAGGGGAAAAAAAAAAGAGGAAAAAAAAGAAAAGAAAAAAAAAAGGACATTTTGGAACGAGACCAAAGGCAGAGGCAGAGAGTGGGTAGTTTTGGCGTATGTTGAGCACTGGAAATGCTTGGAATTGCCAAACTGAGCTTTTGTATGAGCAGCGTAAGGGCTACTCGGTGCACGCAGAGCCGCGGGGCTGCACGCAATAGCCGGACGGAAAGGTTTGTGCGCTATATTCAATAAAAGATCCCTCCTTTCTTCTGGATTTATAAAGTACCAGAGAGCACTGTTGTCTTAATTTGTTTTTGGACGGGCGGATGGTTTTACACATCGGCTTGGTATGACCAGAGCTGGTCACTGCCGGACGGTAGCATTTTAACCTGTTGTGTGTCCTCTTGTTTTTGGTGCTTACGGGATCTGACCTTTCCACCGAGCTGGCACTGCCTGGATTTAGCTGATGTAATCCGGAGGATATTTTTTTAGGGATTTTATTTTTGTTTATTGCCTTCTTGCCTTGAAAGTTTTCATCTCAGGAATAAAAACATCTTAATTTAAATATTTAAAGCAATAGCTGTTCTTGGCTTTTGAAGCCCTTGCTTTTCTCCCAAGGCTAGAGCTGTACTGTGCTCACAAGCTGCTTTCTGCACTCCGTGTGTATCCTGCACACGTTAAGGTGTGATACACAACAGCAACACCATCAACAGGAACACGCCTTGAAAGTTTAAAGGAACTTGGTGGCGTTACCATAAAATTCTGCGCAGAAGCGGGGCAAAACCACCAGAACATGCGCCAAATAAAAGTGATTTTTTTTTTTTTAAGTGATTCTGCATTTCCTTCAGTAGCCTGGATGCCTTGTCATTAGTAGCCACGTCGCTTTGTTTGTGGACACTCTGAGGAGCAGATCCCTGCCCCGTGGCACGGGGAGGATCAGGCTCTGATAAGGTGTTGGAATGATCATCCTGCCGTTCCTTG
Source organism: Rhipidura dahli (assembly GCA_013399225.1). Taxonomy (NCBI): domain Eukaryota; kingdom Metazoa; phylum Chordata; class Aves; order Passeriformes; family Rhipiduridae; genus Rhipidura; species Rhipidura dahli. The sequence goes on along the minus strand of VXAC01005768.1, from coordinate 16,233 downwards.
AGTGGCTTTCCAGACATGTGGAGAGAAGCAGACGCTTCCAGAGCGGAGCTGGGAAGGAGAGCACAGAGAGGTGAAATGGCTTTTCTTGCACAGAAAGGTATTTGATTTGCCTCCATATCCCCTTGGCTTGTTTGCAAACAGACAGTAGAGAGAATGGCAGGGCCACGGTGGTCCCGGAGCCGGGGCTGCTCAGGCGGGTGCTGGGCGGGTGCTTCACGGTGAAAATTTAATGTTTTGGTTCAAATCTACATTAGAGGTGGACATTACCTGCACACCTTTCATGACCAGCTTATGAACTGAACATTGAGAAGGAAAACAGTATTAATAGAACAGTTTTAGAGAGTATTTATTACAGAAAAAGAAATCTTTCTTTAGATTTTTGAGTTAACCTATAGAATTGAGTCCAGAACAGGTAAAAATAAGCCTGAAGGATATTTTTTACCTCTTATTTTTAGTATTTAGTGAAATTGCTCTGGGAAATATCAGTAGCGCCTGTCTTTTATGAAAAAACATTTTTGCTTCAGGAGAGATTAAATTATATACAAATTTATAAGGAAAATTCGCAAACGCTTAGAAAAACCACAACCTTTGTGGCCACCTCTAACAATGCGTTTAGGAAGGGTTAATAAAAGATAAGTCATATAACAAGCAGGTTACAGATGCCTGCATTATAGATAACAGCATCAGATTCATTAATAACCATCCAGATGTTTAGAAACATCTGATAGGACTCAACCCCGATGTGATGAGCAGCTATTGATAAAGATACCTGCTAATTGTTTAACAATAAATGCGACAACAAAGTTGATGTGAAATGCTCCGTATGTCATTAAAAGTGTGTGGAGTAAAAGCATTGCTGAGAGACAGGGGCTGTTGCAGGATTGAACTGTAAATATTTTTACTTCCATTTCTCTTTCCCTATTCACGGTGCCTTTGAGTAACCGTTTCAAAGGGTGCTGTTTAATACCGACTTTAGGATGGGGTGTTGGGAAAGATGGTTGGCCTTGCTTTGCTGAGAGGTTTGCCTGGCCTGGGAGAAGTTACAAACAACTTGTCTTCATGGCTAGTTTGGCAAATATCATTTTTTATTGCTTTCCCATGGCACAGGGTGTGTCCAAGATGGGTTTTTGGTCTGTTTTCTTCTTTCCTTGTGAGCGGGTTCCTCGCTGCCGCCAGGATAAGCGGCTCCAATCGGCGCTGTGGGTCCCCACAGCATTGGGGAGATACTGAAAACCTTCCACACTTCTTTTAGCTTATTTTGGGTTTGAATTTTAAATTTCTGGGGATCTGTTTGGTTTTTATTTTTCCATCCCTGCTAGGTTGGGAGGACGTGAAGCCAAGGGAACAAAATGGCCACACTCGGCCATTTTGTGCCAACGCCGCCGTTCCAGGGAGTCAGGGCCGGTTCTGCCCCAGCTCCAGGGGGCTGAAAATCCTCCTGGAGACTCAGGGTCCTGATCTCCCACTGGGAAGCCCTCCCTGTCCCCGGCACGTTTTGGCACCGACGCGGGACCGCGGCTTCACAAAGGCTGAAAGCGGTGTCAGCTCTTAAAGCAGAGACTTTGTTGTTTCATGGGTTCCTCCTCCCCCCTCCTCCATTTCATTCAGTGCTCCTTAATAAACCAGATCAGCTCCTCAGAGCTTCGGAGCCTTTCCAGCTCCTCTCCGAGGTGGGCTCCTTTTAAATGCAGACACTTGGCTGTGCTCAGGAATCTCTGGGGTGAAGATGCTTCAGAATTTGGGGGGCATCATCCTGGGTTTTCTGCTGGGGTCATCACAAGCCACCCTGAGCCCTGTTAAATGAGGAGCAGTTTAGGTCACCTCTTGAGCCCAAAAACAAGCCTGAAAGCTGGACTGGAAATGCCATTTTTGTTCCAGCTTGGAGGATCTTGCTGTGAAAAAGCACACCCTGTATCTGCCAGTTTCCCTCAGCCCTCCAAGCACCAGTAGTGCTCGGACAGTGGGACCAGGTAGTGACACACTCTGTGCACAGGCACCTTTGTGCTTGCAGAAACCCATCAAGTGTTTTCCTAAAAATCAAATTTTACCAATTTTGAGGCAATCCATATGAATCTGGAAAGTGAAAATCACAGGGCTACTGCCCTAAGGCCTGCACAGAAAATGGGGTTTTTCAAAGAGGTCCCGTTCTTGTCATCCAAAAATCCAAAAATCTTCCAAAACTGGGTTTAATCTCAGAAGGCAGTGAGAGGCTTTGGGTGTGGGCCTCTGACTCCTATAGACCCTGTTGGATGTTTTATCCAGAATTTTGCATAGCTACATCACATCCAGGCAAATTTGGGCACATCTCCTTCCTTCCCCATCTTTTTTCTTGATGGTTTAGACCTCGGGCCATGAGGAGAGGGAATTCCTGTCATTGCAATTTGTGTAGGACAAACAAGTGTGACAGCAATACTAAGGGTAGGATGCTCTTAGTCATCCTTACTGGGCATAAAAAATCCCCCTGTTTGATCCATAAATCCTCCTGTTTGACTCCTTTCTTCACAGATCCTGCTAAAATCAGGATTCCAGAGTCAGCAGCTGGATATTCCCAAAACCTATACTCATTAAGACAATAATTATAATTAAGTCTTCTGTTTTCAGGTTTGCTTATAGAAGTCAGAAGGGATTTTTTTTCTCCTCTCTCTCCATGTATAATTACATCTACATGAACTCAGAGTTACTTAATGTAATTTCCCACCAGCAGTTTGAGATTGGCCCAAATGCCTGTTGTCTGCAATGGTATCAAAAGTGACCTTTAAATGCCTGCCTGATACATTTGGTTTGTGTGCTTAAAGTAATATAAGCCACCAGATAGGGAATTGGGAAGAATTGTTCCTCCAGGTCAGTTGCCAAAAGTCTCTTTGGAGAAGATGAGCATCCTCTGCCTCTGTGCATCACCTGGACCACCCACCCTTCCACTATTGCAGCATCCATTGGCTTTCTTGCCACCCTTCTGCCTGATGCTTGTGGCAGCAGCTTAATTTTTGGGAAGCTGAAACATTTTAGTCTAAACTAACCCTTCTGCCCCCAAGGAGCTGAGCAGTGACAGACCTGATGGACCCTTGGGCCTGGCTGTAACCTCACTGCAGCTCTGGCTGGTGTTTCATGTGCTGAGGAGGGATGTGCAACCCCTGTACATCACTTTCTGTGCTGATAAAACCAGGAGAAATGGCATTTCCCATCAGGAGGCTGCTTGGGGTGCACTTGGCACCGGGGCTGGGCCGGGCACTGGAGTGCTGTAGGAACGGGTCCCGCCACGTTGGGTTTTTGACGTTGTTCATGCCCTGTCACACCAGGAGGGGCCTGGGCCAGATGGTCCAGCACAGTGGGTCATTCCCTGTGAAGGATCAGTTTGTCACAGGAAATTAGGAGAATTACCTGGACTGTGTTGAATGCCAGTGAGGAGAGCCTGTGGAGAGCTCTGGAAGAGGGCACTTCCCAAACCTTGCTGCAAAGATCCTCTTGTACCCGAGGCCATCCTAAACTCTCACAAGGATTCCAGCTCCAGCAGTTCACCAAAGCTTTGGGAATATTTAGGCTGTTGCCTGGTAGCTGCAGAAGCACAAAGCATTAGGCAGCTTTTATCCCTTCAGGGACTTCTGCCTGAGCCCCCTCCTCTCCCACCACAGCACTCAGCAGACGCTCGTGGAGGTTGGGGACATCTCCTGCTGGGCTCCCATGGGAAGTTGTCCTTTGGGTCTGTGCTGGGCTGCACATGCAGCCTGCTTGGCGTGGCTCCCTCGTCGTTAGGGCTTCCTTTAATCTCCATGGGGAATTCTCTCTCCTTGCAAAAGAACCTCACGCGTTTCTTTCAAACAAGCAGATTAATACCTCGCCTCTGTATTTGGGTGTACAGAGAATGAAGAAGCCTCAGAAGGTGAGCCAAGGGCTTGGGGGGAAGCCAGTCTGTCTCAGATCCATGCTAATACTGCCTGGCTGGGCTGGAGCATTAGAGGGACAACACGGCTGCATGTTGCACTCATTTGTTTAGGAAATAAGATCTGCCTTGATGTACTCGATACCATTACATTTGCAGCCTAAAAGCTTCCTTGTACTCAGTTATTTCTAATCTGCTCAATTCCCTGGAGTGCACAGCAGCTAAATTGATGGATTCTCTTATCTGGTCTGGCAGGTTTGTTCTAGATACGCTGTGTGTTCAGGAGGTGAGGTCAGCCTGGCTGGGTGTGCTTGGCGCTGCTGCAGCTTCCCGAGAGCTCTGCTATCTCCATGTGTAGCCCGGGGTTCCAAGGGCAGGGCTGCTGCTTCTCTGCACCCTTGGGTGCACAAAGTCTGCAGCCAGTGTGATTGCCAAGCACGAGGTGTAGTCCAAGTGGACTGAAGGAGGTTTGAAGAAGGAGAAGGAGCTCCAGGACAAGGTTGGATATGACTCCTCTCCCCTGACACCACGAATTCTGATGATTTTTCATGCATTTCTCTTTGCAGGACCTGTGGAGCAGCTGATGCTGGGATAAGGCTCGGCCCAGTGCCTGGATAAGGCTCGTCCCAGTGCCTGGATAAGGATCATCTCAGTGCCTTAGGCTGCCACGGTCCCAAGCTGTCCTTGAGGCTGAGGTAGTAGATTGAATAGTTGTGGAGTCCAGTCCTCCCTCTGAGCTAACTATACAATCTACTGTCTTTCCTAAGGAGACAGTCAGGTCTTCAGGGCTCCTCGTCCACTTCTACACCAGCTCTGGGGGCAGGGGGTGTGAGTGAAGCAAATCCCTGCCCATGGTCCGTCTGCTGTGCTCTGTGGAGGTGAGGTAGTAGGTTGTATAGTTTGGTGGGAGGGATTTGATCCCATTTCAGGTGATAACTATACAGTCTATTGCCTTCCTTAAAGAGCAGCAAAACCACCGGAGGAGCTCCCGGGGCGTCGCTTCCTTTGTTGAGGATCCAAAAATGCAGCGTGGCATTGTTAAACAACTCAGTGGGTGTTTCTCTTGCAGCATCCAGAATTGCATTCTTCCAGGAATTTCTTCATACCTCAGGCACTGGAGCATGGAGCCACCTGCTTCCAGAAAAACCAGGGAAATGAGTCTGCACAGCAGCTCCCAGTGTTCAGTCCTGTTCTTTTTTTGCAGGAGATGGGCTCAAGTTGTAAAGTGTTTTAAGTGTGTTGATCTTTTCTGGTCTGTCCTCAGGTCTGTAGGGGAGCAGATATTTTTGTATGAATTGAACAGATCTGAGCTCATGATCTAATTTTCTTGTGCCCTTTCTGAAGTTTGGGTTCAGAACCAGACCCAAGGGCAAACTTAGCCTGTGGACTCAAGAGCCCTGGGAGCTGATCAGATTTGGCTGGTTGGCCCCTGCTCAGGAAGTGCATTTTGTTTTGGACAAGTTCCCAGCCTGTCCCATGGAACAGAGTTAGAGGGTGGTTCTTTCTGATCTGATAATCCCTCTCAACTGAACTCCCTCACATGCAAACCCCGGCAGGGAAGTTAAGGGCTCCTGGGTGAGCCAATGATTCAGACTAAAAGCTTGTCCTAAAGTGGAGACAGGTAGGGAAGGGCCATGAGCCAAAAGAGGGAGCAAGTTCTAATCCTTCTGGGTTCTCCCAGGCACCGTCACCTGACGACAGACATGCGAGAAGGTGTCACGCTTCAGAGCTCTGGCCCTTGGCAAGGGACAGGGAATTGTTAATTCTTCTCTTTCTTAGGAGCAGATGGGACTATCCCTCTGCCATTTTCCAAAGTAAGTAGGATCAAGACCACGAGTGGAGCTGCAACACGATCAGGGCGGCATGAGGAAGGACATTTCAGGCCATTATCACGACCATCTCACTGCCAGGGAGACGCGTGAGATCCGAGACACCAGGGAGCGAGGGCAAGCAGGGGACACCTTCTCAGATGAAGTGGGGGGGGACGGGGAGAGAGCAAAGAGAAATTGGAGCCCTCAAATTTCACCCTGAGCAAAGGCACAGGGAGAGCCAGACCCGGCTTTTGGGCCAGGGGAGGCCCCAGAATGAAGCAGCTCATTTCAGGCTCCTCTGCTGGGACAGGGCGTAGCTGCAGCGAGGCTGGGACGCAGCTGGTGGGTGGGGATGCTGCAGTTCCAAGCGGCGAAGGAATGCAGCCCTCTCTCCATAAATCTGGCTTTTCAGCAGTCCTGGCGACTTGCTGTGCAAAACTACAGCTTGGTCCTCTGAGCTGCATTATTATCCTGCAGCTGCTTGCTCAGGGGCAGGGCTCCCGCCCGCAGATTGCTTGGAAGGTACCAAAATAGCACCACAAGCATGGGAACAGGGCGGCACATCCACTTCATCTGGAGAGGTGTCCCCTGGAAAAGAGCTAATCCCATGTGTCCCAGATGGAATCCGCTCAGTCCCCCTCCATGGCATTGATACTCGTGCAGAGAATCTCAAGCAGTGGAGCTGTGTGAGCTGGAAGCCATGAATAAAATATGACTGGAGATATTCTCTTGTGAAAAAATAAACTTGGTTTGACTTTTTTTAAACAGAGTCTTTTTATTGTCCTGAAATGAGCTTGGCTGGTGAACTGGGACCTCGAGAGGGGTGGCCACTGTTCCTGACTGACCAAGATCCTGGGTGTGAAAGGGAAGCCACAGGATGAGGACGTGGGGCAGACTGAGTTGGCTGAGCAGCTGAGACCATCTGTTTTGGCTGTCAGCAGGTGCTTTCCTGACACAAATTTTCAACACAAATCCTACATGAAGCCCAACCTTCTCCCTCACCCTCAGTCAGCTTCAAGGGCTGCAGGTTGGGCTTCCCCTCTGCCCTGGAGAGTCCTTGCTATAAACATGTTTATAATGGTGATACCAGCAAGAGGAGAACAGAGGGACTTCCAGGGTCCACTAACCCAAATAAATCCCATAAAGGGATAAGAAACCAGGCCAGGTAATAGTTAATTACTCCAGTGCTTCCAGGCACAAAGGAAAGCTTTAGTCAGGAGGAGGGTGAGCAGGCTGGCTGAGCTTATACCCATGGATACGTGGGGCACCCACTGGACCCACTGGCCAGGATGCCACAGCACGTGGCCCTGGGGCAGCCACGTCATTCCTGACAGCAACAGCAGGGACGGACAGGCACCTTTTAGAAAAAGCAGCCAGGAAGCAAGGTCAAGAAAGGTGGGTCCCTCTCAGAACGCTGTGGGATGAGAGCACCTTCAGCCCAAACACTCTGAGGGAATACTTGGAAGCTGGATGGACCTGCCAGCAGCATAACCCCAAATACAAATGCCCAAAATGCAAATCCCCCAGGAGGGTGCATGTGCTCACCCCAGCCTTGCTGACCCACTGCATTCACGGGAGATTGAGGAGCTGAAGCAAAGGAACCTCCTCTCGCTCAACCAGCAGCAAACACCTCCCTGTCCCTGCTGGAAACAGACCCCAGGAATGGAGGGAACCAAGCAGGTGAGCTTCATAAAGAAGCCAGGCCTCATAAACACCACAGATCTCACCATTTCACCCAAGTCAGCCCAGCTGAAGGTTCAGGCCTTCTCCTCCTCCCAGCACACAGAGCCACAGGGCTGTAAGGACGTGGCACAATCTTTGCCAGGGTCACCCCTTGCCAGTGCCAGAGTACCCTCTCTGCCAAGCCCAGCAAGGGAGTGGAAATGCTGCAGAGTTCTCCCTTGAAGGTTTTCTGTCCTCCCCTGTGCACCACAGCAAAGCCTGCCCTTGCCTAAAGCCCCACATTTAGGAGGAAGCCAAACCCCCCAAATGCCTGTGTGGGCAGGCTCAGCCCCGCTGTCCTGGGGAGCAGGGCAAGAGGAAAGCGGATTTCCTTCTGGGTTGGAGTTTTCTGCTGCAAGGAACTCTATAAATAGGTCCTTGCACAACAGCCGGTCTCCACAAGTCAAACCCTTCAGGAAAACAAAACTCTGAGAGTTTTCACAAGGCTCATAGCCCCACACCAGTGATAAAACACCTAAACCCTGGAATGATGTTGGTGGCTGTTAATTGGCAGCACCGCTGGGCCTCGATGGCTCTCAGCAGGGCAGGGGATCCAGCACTGCCAAAAATCAGGGCCTGCCCGAGTACCCTGATCTTGCTGGGAGGAGAAATCTTTTCTGCTCTTTGTATTGTTTCCTGGGAATTTCTAGGGAATGTGACGTTGTCCTTCACCCAGATGCAAAAGCAGATGAGGTCCTGAAATGCCCTTCCAGCTCTGACCCCTCTCCCCTCACACGGGTGAGGAGCAGCCTCTCAGGCTCTATTTTTATCATCTGTCCATAACCCAGAGAGGGATTTTTTTTTCCCTTAAGCAGCTCGGCAGCTCCCAGAGCGTGCAGCAGCCACAGCACCTGGGCACGAGGTTATTTTTAATCTGATTCTTAACTACATCTGAAGCTGGCGAGTGAATAAAGCTCTGGACTGCGGGCAGGGTCTGCGGGGCGAGTTGAGCTGCCCAGTTCTCAGCGGTGCCTCTCCCAGTGCCATCTGCTGGTCACTGCCTGGCTGGGCTGGACGGGCTGTGACCCCAGAACACCCCGCAGGCAGCTGGGTTCCTGCAGGACAGCTGGTGCTGCCGGGCTCCTGCAGCAGGGTGTCGGGAGATGGGCAATGGGGAGCTGCAGAGCAGCTTTGCTGGGAAAAGCAGGGGCAGGAGGAGGGGGGAAAGCAAAAGGCAGAGTCAGATACGAGCGTCGCTCCAGTGCTGAGATTCTGCCTCGAGAGGCCCTTTCCCCTTTTGCTGCTCCCAGATGGATATTCTGAGGTGAAAATGCTGCAAAAAACACAGAATCTGAGGGCATACACTTGTATTTCTTTTTTCTGTGCTGTGCAGATGAATTGTGTGTGTTTAAGGTGTAAAAGGCTTGTTCTGGGCTTCCTAAAACAGGGAACCAGAAGTGCTCCAGCCCTAGTTTTTATTCCTTTTTTTGCTCTGAGCTCTTTTTGTCTTGCTTTCCTTGCCCAATAATTCCTGGTGGGGACACATTTTTGCTTTACACTCAGCTGGATGCTCAAGAAAAATTCCCTATGTCATCCTCAATCCCCTCCCGCTGCTGGTTTTACACAGGTTTAAAAACATTACGTTACACCCTTACAAAAAGCAGCACAGGGATGCTTTTGGAAAGCCAAAAAAAACCTTCAAGACCCACAGAAGTCATGTTGTCTTTTCACAATTCTATGTAAGCACACAATTAAGAGCATTTTACAGGTACAATAAGTGGCTTCCTGGTGTCCAGACTCCCAGTGAGACACTGCACAGACTTTCACAATGGGATTTATTCAGTGCATGCTCTGGGGATGCACAGGACTGAGCAGCAGTGGAGGATGTGGATAATGGCCTTCAGGTCATCCTCCACCTCATCTGTAAGAAACGAAAGGTTGCAGTGACCAGAGGAAGGGGCTGGACCTCCCTGTTACCTTCCTTCCACCAGTCTGCAAAGCTTGTCACATATTTAACACACCTGACTGGGAATCCTCAGGTGAAGGGAGGAGGGACATGGGGTAACAAAACAGAGTGTCCCAGACAATGCCAACGGTCCTGCAATGTGCCCAGGAGCCACCAAGAACCTCTAACAGTGTCGCTTGTCCCTCTGGAGCTCAGACTGTACCGACACACGTGGGGAATGGTTCTCCCTGACCACACACACAGAGGTTACATATCAAGGAGGATCTGTATCTAAATTCAAATACACTGAAATTATGCAAAGAATGAAGCCATGCAGAGAAAAGCTACATGAAGGGGGCTGCTCTCAGCTCTGAAGGTTTCTCTTCTGTGCGTGCACACAGGTGCAGGCACAGGCGTAAAATAAATCCATGGTGTTGGAGTAACTGAGGAATGGGATGTGTGCCAGAGAGCAGGAGAGAGGGAGGAGGCAGGGGCTGCAGAGTGTGAGGAGGAGAGGGGAGAAGAGCTGGGTAGTACTGGCCAGAGCTACACCAGAACCAGGAGGAAACAGAAATCCTCCAGCAACAGAAATCAAAACAGCCACTCTTTTTGGACAAGAAGGGAAAGAGGTAAAACTTGTCCAAAATTGAGACGGACACACTGGGAGGAAAAAGAGCATTTCCGCTGGAAAATAACACCAAACTCAACCACCACGTCTCATCTGCAAACACCAAAGCCAACCACCACATCTCATTGTCCCCAGGTCACCCCGCTGTCCCTGGGGTCACGCTGTGGCGGGGCCTGCCAGCCACACGAGCGGGCAGGTGGGTGGGAGAGCTCAACGCTTCCAGCCTGGAAATGCAACAGAAGCCAGGAGAAAGGAGAAGTGTCCGAGGTCACCAGCATTATGGCAAACACCCTCCTGCCCTCGGGTCTCCTCAGGAAGGGGACCAAGTTCCCCCGGCACTGCCGGCTGCCCTTGGCTCGCCGGGGCTGCAGCAGGGAAGGCAGCGTAAGGAGGGAGCGTGGGAGTTGTCCAAGGAGTCTCCTGAGCCTACCGGGGTTGTGGAACAACCAGCGCTGACAAAAGCCTTGGTGAGGGGTGCAGGGAGAGCTGAGGAAGACCTTTCAGAGCAGAAGGCCCACCAGGATGGCACCGGGGAGGAGGAAGAGCGAAAGCCCCAGGCAGGTACTGGGAGCTCCAGCTGTGGGTGGATCCACACTTGTCTGGTCTGAGTTTGTCTCCAGTTCTTCTGCATCCAGAGCACCTGCTGGAAGAAGAGAGGAAAATATGGAGTTAGAGAGGAAGATCTGTCAGAAGAGAAACTCCCACTCATGCAGGTGTGCCATGAGATGCCCCGAGGCACTGTGAGGCAGCAGAGCTCTGGTCCAGGGAAGCTGTGCGTTAGTGGGAGCAGGCTGTGAATGGGACCATGCTTCAGGGAGAAGACATCCAACCAGCCCCTCAGGGTTAGAGCAAAGAGTGAGGAAAAGGCTTGGTGCCACATACAAGAGGAGGATCCAAAGGACCAGTCTGACACTGCTCCTCCCAAGCCCTCTCCATGCTGCTTGGGGATCTCTGAATGTCCAAGTGTCCATGCCAGGGCAAACTCCACAGTTGCCTTACCTGAGAGGGAGGTCTGGAAATGGGGGCTCGGCCCTTTTTTGTCTTTGGAGGATGATGTTAAGCGCAAGAACGTGGTCTCTTCAGGGCTGAGGACCACTGACTTGAAGGGGGTTATGAGCTCAGCTCTATCAAAACCTAACTTAATCTCTGAAAAAAGTTGGCTGAGGGATGAAGGTGGACTGGAAAAGGCTGATTTCTCTTTCCCATCCTCTCTGACACCTTTCTTTGTTTCTGGGACTGATCTGGGCCTGAAGGCTGTACCCATGCTTTCTAATAAGGATGGATCTTCTGTAGTGAAGGAGCTAAGAGGCTCTCCAGTGTCTACCTCTGGAGATACTTCATAATCTGGGTCTAATGTGGGCTCAAAGGAAAGAGTGATCCCCGTTGTCTCAGTAGGATCAGGTCTCTCTGGTTCTGGCTTTGTGGTTGTGGCAGTTTTGGGTTGTGTCTTTGCTGTTGTGGCAGGTGCTGGTGGTGTAGCAGCACGTGTTGGCTTGGCTGTAGTGGTGGTAGATGTTGGTGTGGTGGGTGCTGGCTTGGCTGTGGCTGTAGCAGGGTTTTGCTTAGCCATGGTTGGGGTGGGTTTTGGTGTGGTGGGAGTTGGCTTGGCCATAATTGTGGTTGGTTTTGGCTTGGTGGTAGTGGTGGGGTTTGGTGTGGTGGGAGTTGGTTTGGTGGTGGTTGTGGGTGTGGTGGGTGTTGGTTTGGCTGTAGTTGTTGTGGTGGGGNTGGTTCAGTGGTAGTGGTTGTTAGGGTGGGTTTGGGTGTGGTGGGTGTTGGCTTGGCCGCAGTTGTGGTGGGCTTTGGTTTGGCTGCAGTGCTGGTGGCTGCTGGCATGGTGGGTTTTGGCTTGGCCATGGCTGTGGTTGCTGCTGATGTTGTGGGTTTTGGCCTGGCTGGGGTTGTTGTTGGGAGGGTGGTGGCAGGTTTTGGCTTGGCTGTGCTGATGGGTGCCTGTGCTGGGGGTTTGGGCTTGGCTGTAGTTGGGAGTGTGGTGGTGGGTGATGGCTTGGCTGTGGTTGTGGTTGGAAGCGTGGTTGTGGGTTCTGGTTTGGCTGTGGTGGACACTGATTCAGGTTCAGGTTTGGCTGTGGTGTGGACTGGTGTTGTAGGTGCTGGTTTGGCTGTGGTGGACACTGGTGTGGGTTCTGGTTCAGGTGTGGTGTGGAGTGGTGTAGGTGCTGGTGTAGCTGTGGTGGTCACTGGTGTTGTCTCTGATTTGGCTGTGGTGGACACTGGTGTAGGTGCTGGTTTGGCTGTGGTGGACACTGGTGTGGGTTCTGGTTTGGCTGTGGTGGACACTGGTGTGGGCTCTGGTTTGGCTGTGGGCTCTGGTTTGGCTGTGGCTGGGGTGGATGGCCTTGCTTTTGTTGTCACAGAGGCCGGAGTGGTCTCTTCTACAACGAGTTCTGGTAAGAGATGAAAAGTGCCGTGGGTTAGGGCTGGCTCAGCTGACCTCAATGGATCCCCTGCACTGAGCAGGACCAGCAGAAACCAGTGAGGGGCTGAAACAGCAGCCAACCCCTCTCAGGTCACTCTGGGCCATCCCCCAACCTGGAGACATCTTATGTCCCTCACACAACCTCCTGCCCCACAAGGGGCAAAACCCCTGCCTAATGGGATGCAAGCCCCTCCTTATCTTAAGGCAGTTGTCCTGTCTCACGGTCCAGCCCTGGAACTGCAGTTCAAGGGCTCCTGACAGCTCCAGGAGGGCTCAGAGCTCGGAGCCAGCCTGGGGTCTGAGTCCCAGCAGCCCGTCCAGGGCCACGCGCGGCTCGGCTCACTCACCACACAGGTTGTTCACACAGACTGTGCCCGTGGGACACGCTGTACATGGGGGTCCTTCCATGTAGGGCTTTTTGCCTTTCACGTTACCCCTGGAAGCAGAAAATGCCAAGATAAAGGAGTGAGCAAAGGGAGAACGCCCATCCCAGAGAGGGGGCTGATTCAGCTGGGCTATCCCAGCCAAGGCAAAACTCAGGATTAACACAGAAAACAGGTCTTGGTCTCCTGCCACAGCCTGTCAGGGCCATTTACTCACCAGCCTGACCCCAAGGCTGCTAAAGCCAGGGCAGACAACTCCATGGAGCAGATCCCTCACCTCCCTCAGAGCAGAGCAGAGCAGGGGATGGGCATTGGGACAGGGAATTCTGTTTCCCTTCCACTTCAGACCCCCAGGAAGGTTTGCAGCCACCAGCTGCTCCTGGTGCTCTCCGCAGCTCTAAGCAATTGGTGCCAAGGCTGGTCCCAGGGCTGGTAAGGGGGTACCCAGCTCTCCTCCCTTCTGCTGCTGCAAAAGGGCTGGTGATGGCATTTGTTGGCACGGAAGAACAAATCCCAGGGCAGGGAGCTGTTTGTACCCTCAGCTAATGCCACTTCAGCCTTGAGCAGCTCCTGGGGAAGAAGGTCCCTCCCTGGTGTGTGCCAGGAGCTGAACCAGCCCTCAGCAGTCACAATCACAGGCTGGGATCTCCAGACAACCCTTCCTTACTCTGGGACCAACCCAAGATAACAGAAGCATTATTTGGAACTTCTATTTCTGACCAAGGACAAACCCTGCTGTGACATAAGGACCAAAGCCAGGGCATTTCCAGCACAGAAACCCCACTGAGATGCACCAACCCATGCAGGGCCCTGGACTTACGGGGGATAATAGTTGCAAACAAGCAGGTGCATGTTCTCTGTGTCGATTCCATCGATCTTCTCACAGAAATGTGCCCCGCAGCCGATCTGGTGCGTGCTTGACCAGACCACCTAAGGCAGAGACCAAGGTGGAGGTGAGGGGATTGGGTGAAGGCAACCTATCCCTTGGCCTCAAAGGCTGCTTCATTGCTCTCTTCATCCCACAGAGCATGCCCCTAGTCCCATGCTATCCCTTGTTGCTTTGGCATTCAAGGATCCACCACCATCTCTGCTCCCACCCAAGCTATGAAGGAACATTCAGACTTTGTCTCTCTGCCTAAGAAATCTGGCACCCAGCTCTGCTGAGCAGCTACCCCTCCACCCCAGCAGCTGGTACCTGGGTGTAGTGGCCACACATCTGCCCAGGGACACATGTGGATGTTGTCAAGTTGTAGAATTTCTCCTCCCCATTCCAGTCTTCCACAGCGAATTCTAGTTCCAGGGTTGGGGCCATAGCAAAGAGGTTTTCTCCCCGTCGGCCCCTCTCCTTGTTGTGGTCCCAGATGCACTTCTCTGCGTAGGACTGAGCAAGGGCCTCCAGCTCCTTGTCCCAGGTCTGAAAGGAGCTCGGTGTCAGCACACAGAGAGGGACATGGGGCTCTCCAATGGGAACAAGGCACTTACCAAGGACCCCCGCGCTCTCTGGCCACAGTTTCCCCATTCATGAAGAAATTCAAATCCCTACCCAACACAGTCCTCAGGAGAGGGGAGCTCCATGGTCAGTCCCAGCACAAATTAAGCCTTGGTTTATGGGTCAAATAGGAAAAGGTCAGGGCACCACCACAACCCACAGCCTCTTCTGGAGCTCATCTAACACCATCGCAGAACATCCTCAACTCAGCATGGAGAAACCACAAATTCGGGTGGAGGAAGGATGGAAATCCACCCTGGGTCACGCCAGAGGGGCCTGGAGCCATCCCTCCTTGCCCAGGGTAGGGATGGGAGGGGAATGGGACACATCTCTCTTGGCAGCTGTACAAAGTCTGGGAGCACACGCTCCTGGGAAACATCATCTGTTTGCCTGGATCCGAGACATGGCCACCTGGCAGCCGGCCAGGAGCCCCTCTGGAGCAGCAGCAGCCCCGCTACCAGCTGAGCCCCTGGCCACAGGGATGTGCAGGAGGAGAACAAGGAGGAGGAGGAGGAGGAGGAGGAGGAGGCAGAGGAGGAGGAGAAGGTGAAGAGTTCTCTCGCAGGGATGCATATGAGGAATCCTACACTGCAGCTGTTTGGACCATCCCTGATGGAGAGAGCAACTTGGCTGCTGGAAAACAGCCTTGCAAACAGGGGGTCCTGAGAGGGGGGGATCTTCCTGGACAGAGCCAGGGCTGGATCCAAAAGGTGACATACAGGAGGGCACGTCACCACTGGGGTGTTGAGGGGATGAGGACAGGCCCTAAGGCACTGGGGGGAGGAAACACCTGGATGGGACACAGAGTGTTGGTTCATCTCCCACCATGGCCCCACGCCACACTGATGGCTGGACACCCAGTCTAGGGAGCACACAGCCCTCTCCCTCTGGCACGGAACTGGGCTCCATGAATGGGGGACTCACACCTGCAGATTTGCCTCATTAGTAAAGAAAAGTTGCTTTAGGCTACAGATCCCCTTCCCCCGCTTCAACTAAATATTTCCAAAGCAACCAGCCCCGTGTCCCAAAAGGAAGCATGGGGTGACCTCAGCCAGGCACGGTGCCACAGCGGCAGGTGAACCCAGAGGCAAAGACAGCCCAAGCAAAGGTCCCAGGAGGGAGGCGAGGACAGTGTTCTCATGGAAAACCTCTACTGAGGAACCGTCAGGGCTGCTGTGAGCGAAACATTTGCTGGGCTTCAAAATGAAAAAGCCTTTGGCTCCAGACCATGAGTGGGTCCTGTGTGTTTAAGCAGAAGCAGAAGCTGCAGAGGGAGCATCTCAAAGCACAGGGGCTGCAATCAAAGACTCAGCTGGGAGCAGCCCCCACAGGTTTGGAATTGCACTGACTTAGGGACCCTGAGAGATCATTTCCTTTCTCTAAGACTTTGGCTCCAAAGCCCTGATACTCTGAGTTTGCCGTGCCTGGTGGGTTTGATGGGATCACCGTGCTGAGGGTTCTGGCTCTGTCCCCTTTGAGTCTGCAGTCAGCACAAGGTCAGGCCTCCTCTCCTTGAATTTAGCTTTTTGCTTCTTCTAATTGTTAAGCTCCCATTTACCAGCCCACAAAGGTTTTACTCAGCCTGGGCAACTTCTGGGCCAGGCAGGGAGGTGTCCTCCAAGCACATTGTGACCCAAAGAGGAAAGGACTCCAACTCTCCGTGATAAACAATTATACTTCTCTATGTGATTTGCAAACAGTGAGGAAAAATCACGTGTGGTGCAAGATAAAACTTGATAGCCAACTTTTAATCAAATCAAGAGTCTGAACAAGACAAAAAGCAGCACCAGCACCAAGCTTGTTTTTGCTCCTACTTCATGTCCCACTGATTTCCCGAAGAAAAGCAGGGGATCCTGCATCTCCAAGACACCAAGTCATGGCGAGGATTAGGAACATGATGAGCCCAAATAACTGAAAGACCTTGACCGACACTTGACATTCCCTCCAACAGAGAAAAGTACCTTCACCTGAAAAAGCAAATACAGAGCCCTGTGTGAT